>BRDA01091032.1:0-23876 GCA_036984385.1 Crenuchus spilurus
CTTCTGGCTCTCTCCTTTTAGGTAGGCTGTTCTAGATAGTTCTGCTGGAGTCAATAGCCACACTCTGATATGTCTCAATCCTTGTGCTCTATAAACCCAAACAGAACTAATAAAATTTTTTGTCTCTTTCCGAGTGAGTGATTGCCCACCGGTCAGGTCAAGTTTGATGGAAAGCTGATTACTATTCTCTCCATGATGCTTTCCTGGATCAGATGCCCACCAACGACCAGCTACTGTGGCCTGCTCCAGATACCCTACTCTACTGCCCACATTGGAGTTCAAATGGACTTTCTGGCCATTATCATTGTTCCCACTATCATCATCATTCTTGTCACACTACTTCCACCATATCAGTTCGCCTGAACACTACAACAAGATCATATGATTATGATTTATCACACACTTAGAATTAGCAGACCAGAGGAGGATGGGTCCCCCATGTGAGTCTGGTTCCTCCCAAGGTTTCTTCCTCCAGCTCTGAGGGAGTTTTTCCTTGCCACTGTCGCCGTTGGCTTGCTCACCGGGGATTAGGGATTAATGCTTTGATGTCTGTTATTACTAACCCTGTAAAGCTGCTTTGTGACATCAGTTGTAAAAAGCGCTTTATAAATAAAATTTGATTTAAATTTGATTGACAGAGTGTGAGTGGTGAGGATGAAGATGATGGTCTAATCAGACAGAGTGTGAGTGGTGAGGATGAAGATGATGGTCTAATCCACACGTGTCGGACTCCAGTCCTGGAGGGCCGGATTCCTGCAGAGTTTGGTGATCATCCTGATCAAACACACCTGATTCAGCTCAACAGGTAATGAGCAGGTTTAATTGTAATGTCAGAGCAGAGAAATCACCAAACTCTGTAGGAATCCGGCCCTCGAGGACTGGAGTCCGACACCCCTGGTCTAATCAGACACAGAGAGAGTGAGTGGTGAAGATGAAGATGATGGTCTAATCAGACACAGAGAGAGTGAGTGGTGAGGATAAAGATGATGGTCTAATCAGACACAGAGAGTGTGAGTGGTGAGGATGAAGGTGATGGTCTAATCAGACAGAGAGTGTGAGTGGTGAAGATGAAGATGATAGTCTAATCAGACAGAGAGAGTGAGTGGTGAGGATGAAGATGATGGTCTAATCAGACGCAGAGAGAGTGAGTGGTGAATATGAAGATGATGGTCTAATCAGACACAGAGAGAGTGAGTGGTGAAGATGAAGATGATGGTCTAATCAGACACAGAGAGAGTGAGTGGTGAGGATAAAGATGATGGTCTAATCAGACACAGAGAGTGTGAGTGGTGAGGATGAAAATGATAGTCTAATCAGACAGAGAGAGAGTGAGAGGTGAGGATGAAGATGATAGTCTAATCAGACAGAGAGAGAGTGAGAGGTGAGGATGAAGATGATGGTCTAATCAGACACAGAGAGAGTGAGTGGTGAGGATGAAGATGATGGTCTAATCAGACACAGAGGGAGTGAGTGGTGAGGATGAAGATGATGGTCTAATCAGACACAGAGGGAGTGAGTGGTGACGATGAAGATGATGGTCTAATCAGACACAGAGAGAGTGAGAGGTGAGGATGAAGATGATGGTCTAATCAGACACAAAGAGAGTGAGTGGTGAGGATAAAGATGATGGTCTAAGACACAGAGAGAGTGAGTGGTGAAGATGAAAATGATGGTCTAATCAGAAAGAGAGAGTGAGTGGTGAGGATGAAGATGATAGTCTAATCAGACAGAGAGAGAGTGAGTGGTGAGGATAAAGATGATGGTCTAAGACACAGAGAGAGTGAGTGCTGAGGATGAAGATGATGGTCTAATCAGACACAGAGAGAGTGAGTGCTGAGGATGAAGATGATGGTCTAATCAGACACAGAGAGAGTGAGTGGTGAGGATGAAGATGATGGTCTAATCAGACAAAGAGAATGAGTGGTGAGGATGAAGATGATGGTCTAATCAGACACAGAGAGAGTGAGTGGTGAAGATGAAGATGATGGTCTAATCAGACGCAGAGAGAGAGTGGTGAAGATGAAGATGATGGTCTAATCAGACGCAGAGAGAGTGAGTGGTGAGGATGAAGATGATGGTCTAATCAGACAAAGAGAATGAGTGGTGAGGATGAAGATGATGGTCTATGAGTATTTTTACAGAGAATGAAGTATGTGGACAGAGATAATGACCCTTATGATAAGTAGAAGAGTGTGGATACTCTTATGTACTGAGAGAGAGAGAGAGAGAGAGAGAGAGAGAGAGAGAGAGAGTCGCCGTACTGGAGTCTCCTGTGCAAGGGCACATCTCCTGTTACTTTGTACTAATGGAGTGCTGCTATTTTAGTGACATTGATTGACTGCTCCCTTCCTTCAAGCAAATGAGTGCCCATATCAGCCTAACCGGAAGAGATGGACCATGGACAGGAAGAGAAGAGAAAAGAAAAGACTAATACAGACAATTAAAGAAGAAACAACAATTAGAACAGATATGAAAATTATATGGAAGGAAAAAAGAGGCCCCAAAGTATAGAAGTGAAGTGAAAAGACGAGACTGTCATAGTTGTGCAGATTAACTTGTGACAGTTGAAAAGTTCATTAAAAAGTAAATTTATTTTAGCTTTAAGGAGCACAGTTGGACATTGAGAGCCATTCTGTAGTGTAAATGATAGATTTACACTGTTTGTATTTAGGGAATAATGCAGTACAAACAGAAATGTGTCCTGACTGTGCATGTACAGTGGTAGAGGGAGAGGGTTGTCATTCTTTTGCTGGCCTGTAGGAGGTGCAGTGTTTCCACTTTAGTGAGAGCTCTGCCTCTGACTCCTAAGTCAAAGATCAGCTGTGATTGTTGTCTTTTTGTGTTAACTATCAGCATGTCGGACGGCTGCTATCAAAGACCTTCCAGCGCTCGGCCTCTGAAGGCCGGATCTGCCACTCACACACACACACACACACACACACACACACACACACACACACACACACACACACACACACACACATAGCCTTGCAGAGAGAGTCTAAAACACACGTTATTCAGACACACAGTGCTAAGCCAATAGGTGGATAACCATTAGAAGAAAGACAGTGTATGGTGAGTGATTTTCCCTACACTTATACATACACTGCAGTGTGTGTATTTGTGTATTTGTGGTGTGTTTTCATCTTCTGTATGAATGTAAATACTGCTGTACTACATCTAACCTCGGCTTCCAAAGTATCTTTATCCTCTTCTACTCTTACTAATAAATGCTGCAGTTTGGGGTACGTTTTTTTTTTTTTTTTTACACAAAATGTCCACATAATGTCACAAATGCCACACAATGCTCATGTTTGCAACATCCTGGGTTCCCACAAAGAGATAAATACACACACACACTGTATACACATTATACAGATCTATATCTATCTATCTATCTATCTATCTATCTATCTATCTATCTATCTATCTATCTATCTATCTATAAGGAAACACATAAATAAGCACTGATTTGCTGATTTATATGATGAATGAATTTGTACAAATTTATATAAGTATTATATATTATATATATATATAGGTTTTTTTTCATGAGAGATTCAGTCTTTTCACTGCTTTAACTTCTTGCACATCTTGTGTGTGTGTGTGTGAGGTGCTGGACTCTTTGTGTGTGTGTGTGTGTGTGTGTGTGTGTGTGTTTCTGCCTACGCTAAGGCAATTGGAGCTTGCATATTTAAAGACAGATGTCCTTTACCAAGTACAGTGTCATAACAAAAAGTAGCAGAATACAGAAATGTAGCAGACTTTTAGCAACAGCAGTATTTCCTGTAGAAACAATGCTGACCTCTTTTACAGAAGAAAAAAACATGCTAATCCTGACTTTTCCTTAAAGGTTTATGACTCACATGATCATTATTAGCACTAGTTTAGTATTATGAAAGAAGTGCATTCACTGTTACTGAGGAATACCATCATAGATGAAATGATCTGCAGCACACACATACCGTACTCACATTTAAATGTAAGTGTGCGTGTAAGTAAGACCCCTCCAGGAAGAACAGTAGGGCAAAGATGAATGTATTTAATGATCTGATAATATATGTTTATTCAAATCCAAATCTCAGAAGGAATGGCACACCCTGAGGATGAGAGAGAGAAAGAGAGAGAGAGAGTCCATGAGTGAGAGATATAGTTGGTGTGAGTGAGGGATTTGTGAGGAAAGTATACACACTTCCTCTGCTTATGTTCTGTTCATCCTGCCCTAAATGCTGCTTTTTATTTTGAAAGTTTTTTTTATATATATATAATGTATATATAATCACTATCACTCTTATTGTATCACTATTTGTTAATTATAAGTAGGGTTATCATTAATATGTCAGCCTTATAACTTACTGTACTGTAACTTATTGTAGATACATGTGTTTAAAAAAGCTCAGTACATAGTCATCACATTTGAAATACAGTGTATAAATATCTAATCCACAATAATAAGAATAAGAATAATTAATTAATTAATTAATTAATTAATAATAATAATAATAATAAGAAGAAGAAGAAGAAGAAGTAGAAGAAGGCAAAAATTAATCAGGTTGATGTTTAACTTTACATTCTCTCTCTCTCTCTCTCCTGGATTAAGCACTGACATTTTTTTTTCTTCACTTCTTTTTTCTTTGGTTCTGGCCATTTGTTTCTTCTTTGTTTTAGATGGCATCCGTCTGATTGAATTTCCACCTCTCTTTTAGCTCTGCTATTATATTTCTCACACTTTTGGTGAGGGATGTGTGTAATGAGCTTTAACTGCTACTGCTTTGATCAAGCTTAAAGATGGAGAGAGCAGGGTGGGGGTGGAGGGGGGTGCTGGAACTAACACTGATCCCTCTTCCACCTCCCACCCCCAAAAACTCTCTCTCTCTCTCTCTCTCTCTCTCTCTCTCTCTCACACACACACATACACACACACACACACGCATACACACACACACACACACACACACACACACACAAAAGCTTTCTAGCAGAGACGGCTACAAAATAGCCAACCAAGGTGACTCTATCGATCTGTGGACGAGCAGCGGCGCAGTAAAGGAGAAGGTGGAAAAGTAACCACTGGATTAGGACTCAAGCTGGGGTCAGGAAACATAGGCCTGTGTGTGTGTGTGTGTGTGTGTGTGTGTGTGGTGGGGGTGTCTGTCTGTCTGGGTGTCTATCCATCCATCCATCCATCCATATATATATATATATATAATATAACTATCATTGGTGGTTACAGGACACTGCCCAGAACTCTGAAACACTGTAAAATGAGGTGTTTAAAAACATCACAAGTATCACTGTGGTGCTGAGGATGATCCAACACCTAAATACTATTAGCTCTGTGGGGATCCTGATCACTGAAGAACAAAGTATGCAGAGAAACAGTTGGACTACAGTCTGTAGTTGTAGAACTACAAAGTGCTCCTGTATGAACAGTGAAGCTGATAAAAATGAACAATGAGTGTAAATACAATAAAGTGGCCAGTAAGTCTGTCCGTCTATCTATCTATCTGTCCATCTGTCTGGCGGGCTGTCTGTCCCTCCATCCATCCATCCACCCACCGACTTGTCTGTCTGTTTGTTTGTCTATATGTTGAAATAAATTGTTTCAGTTTACATTGTAGAATTGTTGCTCATTGTTCCTATAAAGCAAGTTATATATATAAATATATATTACTTAACAATTACATAAAATCAATACAATGAAAACAATTCTGACAATATAACAACGGCAGCAAAAGAATCATCAACAACAACAACAACAACAACATAATAATAATAATAATAATAATAATAATAATAATAATAATAATAATAGCAAGTGTTTAAGCAGAATAATAAACATGCTTCTCTAACTGCTTCCTAAATGACCACATACACACACATACACACAGAAGCAAAAACCCAAAGTCATTTTCCTAATCTAAAAATCAAATCGATAGGAAACCATACTGCTTTAGTTTATTTAGATTAGATCAGCACTTGATTCTTTCTTCCTCAGAAACGTAAATTGATCGCCTGTTGGACGTTTTTTTAAATTGCCGTAATGGGGCCTCATCTGAAACGCTGTTTGTATTGATTGGACTAGAACTTGAATTGCTGGAGAAGATGATTTTATGCGATTAGAAACCCTCAGCTGTTTTTGTGCAACATAGTGTTCTGAGATTTGTAGTAATACTAATAATAATAATAATAATAATAATAATAAAACTAATAAGAGAAGTACCTAATAGCTAGGTACTTTTGGTGTTCGTCATTTTATTGCGAGTGAGGCACAAATTAGCCACATTAAGGAAGAATGACTAGTGGTATTGTAGCAGAGGTAAATGCAGTAGCTGTGAGTGAACAGCAGTAAAACTGAGTGTAGCAATGTGGAGTAAAAATGTTCAATTAATCTGTGTAATGACAGTCATTAGTGTGTAATTATAGTGTAAGAGACTGTAGACTGAGGCTGAGCTTTAAATCAGCGGCATGTCCCGCAGGGCACAGCACACAGCTCACAGCCAGCATACAGAGGCGACACAGAGGTGTGTGTGTGAGCGAGAGAGAGAGAGAGAGAGAATGTGTGGCACAGGAACAGTGTACAAACAGCCGCTGCTCCTGAAACGTCCCACTGAAGTGCTGAAGTCTTTCTGTCTGTCTGTGGCTCTCTCTGCTGCAGGATAATGCACAGTTCTGTCAGTGATTTGGAAACCACCTGCGTATTGGTTTGCTCTATTGTGTAGAGTTTTAGAAGGTTCGGTGTGTGTGTAGGTGTGTGTGTGTGTGTGTAAGAGAAGGAAAGAAAATATAAGTGCTAGTGGGGTTGAATGACATTCTTAGAAATGCTCAGGTGTTGTCTTTAGTGGTGTTGTCTTTAGAGTTGCACTGCATATTATGCAGCCTTATGCAAAAGTTTGTACCTCCCTGGTTAACTACAGGTTTCATTGATTTTCTAATTGAAAATGACTTAAACCGTCTTCTACAGAGAACAAAAGTCTGCTTTTACTGTTTATTTACTGAATTAAACAGCACATTTATATTAATTTTCAACCTGTCATTTGACCAGAAGTGTGCATACCTTTGCACAACACTGTATGTTTAGATCTCTAAGAGAGGCTGATTTATTTCTGTTTCTATATGAGTAAATGTATATTGACTCATTTTATTCAATACTTCATTCATTCTGCCAGCAATAGCCTTTTAAATGATTCACTGAAACAAAAAAATATAATCTATGAATAACAAAACTCCCGTGTCAGTGATTATAAATACAGAAGCACAAATGAAGAACAAAAATAATCCAAAATAATGCATATTCATCCTGTGTCATATGACATGTTTCAGATTAAAATTCTCACAAAAATAATTTATAAATGAATCATTGTCCTCAACCCAAAATATATCTAATCAATATTTCTGGTCTTATGGACAAAAGTGGCCACAAGGAGGCCAAGGAATGGTAGGTAATAAAATGGTAACCCTAGTATAAGAGCACATCACTTAGCAGTATTTAATGCCTCAATTAATAACTCAACACCTTATACACTATGACACTCTGAACCCTTTTTAGATTATGCTCATGTACAACTTTTACCTTATGTAAAGGAGACATGTTACATAAATTTCACTTTGTGTTTTTCCCATATAACCGTAACTGAAGTGCATACCAATCCACAAACTATGGGAATAAGACAACCCAGTCAGTTTTTATGTGAGCAACCCTGAAATTTCAAAAGTTGTTCAGATTTGGCCTTCCTTTATTGGGTAATAAGGGGCCTCATTAGAATTAACTCTGAGCATCTCCATCTACAGTTTGAGAACCCAGCTATGACATTTAGTGTCATTAAGAAATATAAAGCTATGCATAGGAGCTTCTGAACAGAACAGAGCCTGTATGTGTGGGATAACCACTTTGTGTCTGACTGCTTTTTCATTTATTTCTAGGTTTTTGCCAGTTTTTATCCCCTTCCCAATGTAGTGGTAGCCAATTAGCCCATCCTCTCCATTAGACCTCTCCCCATCACTTTTGCAATGTCCCTGACTCTAGGTGGGTGCAAGCAAGCACAAGCCTCCTCCGCTGTGTGTGATGCAGCCACCGCCTCTTTTCGAACCACCGCTGATACACCGGGTCCCCACACAGGGTCCCCAGCTCCGATTGGACCAATCAGGAGATGCTGAGCCAGCAGACATTGCAACGTGAAAGTGATAAGGAGAGAGAGTGCCGTCTACCCACCCAGAGAGAGCACTGCCAATTTTTGCTCTCTTGGGCCCCGGCTGTTGATGGCAAACAGCATGACGTGATTCGAACTCGCGATCCTTAGGTCATAGTGGTAGCGTCTTTGCCCGATGAGCCACTCGGTGCCCCATGACTGCTTTTTCAAACGGAAACTGTCTTTGGCAATTTAGACAAGTATTTCTGCTTATTTCCGCTCTGGATTTCTGCTTCATTATGGCTTCTGCTGTGTTTTTAATTGGATGTTACTGTTTGTCAGAGGTGGTAGCAAGTCCCTCCTATGCAAGTCACAAGCAAGTCTCAAGTCATCGCCTTCAAGTCTCAAGCAAGTCCCAAGTCACTGTGTTGAGAACCAAGCAAGTCAAGTCGAGTCCCTGCTATAAGTCAAGCAAGTCACAAGTCATACAAATTGAGTTTTATTTCAACATAAACTAAAACTATTAAACATCTAATATATCTCAAACATACAATTACATAAGTTACTTAATGGCTTACTTCCCCCATCAAGAGGGTCATGCCATTTCTCCATTTAAGCAATCTTTTCTTTACATATGCTAGATGTCAAGGTTGTTAGACAGTGTAGATATGAACAGAACAAAATAACAAAAATAGCAAGTGACATACAAAAGCCACGTTTTTTTTTTTTTGTATATGTTTTGTGTGTTTGTTATTTTGTATACATTTGGTCCGGTTAGGTTTGTTTTCACACTGCATTTTTGTGAGCGCACCAAGGACTTTAATTTTGACAAGCCCACGTACTGTCATCACTTACGTGGTGTGCGTCTTCCTACACTCAACACTGATTGGTTTGTAGAAGGACGTGCATCTGACGTGTTTACTTTTATATAGCCCTGTTTCATTCGTTTAGTTTAGGTTGCTGTGTCATCTTGTTATATCCTTTCTCTCTCATTATCTCAGAAAGTAAGCTGCAGAAGTAAGCGGTATTTTCGTGCGTTTTTAAGATGACTTTTCACATGTTCATCAGACCAAAATTATTTTAAACATTTGGTCTCCTCCTCGCTCCATGTGCTACAACAGCTCATTATTGCTGCTATTGAGCATTTTGCATGCTGCATGCACCGTAAAATCAGCCGATCATGCTTCAAAATAATCTTCTAATGTAATATTTTTTTATGCAAAAATTGCAAATATTTAAATAAAAAAATCAAGTCTTTTCGAGTCATCTGTCTCAAGTCTAAGTCAAGTCTCAAGTCATAAAGATCAAGTCAAAGTCAAGTTTTTTACCAGCATTGGTCAAACAAGTCTCAAATCCTCAAAATTGCGGCTCGAGTCCACCCTCCTCTGTTGTTTGTGTTGAATAGTTAGACAGGGACAAGAAAACCGGTAGGCACCTGGCACTCAAACCAGTCATTATGAATAGAGCTGTTTTAAAAGAGTGAGAGTGGGGGCTGTGGAGCTTATTCAAGGAGGTATTTTGACCAAACAATGTGATTGACATATCATCAAGACTGTGATAACTCATGGGAAAGGGGTATAATATGTCACCTTTAATAAAGTCTCATGTTAGTGAAGATCTAAAATAGCTTCTAAATATGGCAAATTGTCAAACAGATCACTTCCAAAACTGTTCAAGAATTTCATAATGTTACTTAGTACAGTGATAAATACTGTTATTGGTATTCTCAGATAGGAATGATGATGCAGTTTGTAATACTGTTAGGTATAACAATGGACATCCTGTAGAAGCTTGAGTTATCTCAGTAAAAATGATGACATAGTTGATTGCCTACATTTGCTGTAATGAGAGAAAATTGTGTAAATGACATTTTAGCCTATTCATTTAACCGGATTTTCTACAATATTGCAAAAATTCATCCCTGATGCTTAGGAAAATCCACTGCAGTTTATTTTAACTGTCTACTTAAACTGAAATGCAGTGGGTGATGGTGTAATTAAGAGAGCTAACCTCATGCTGGGTACTCCGTGGGGTATTCCAATTACTGTCAGGTTAATGGGGAGGCTGGGTGAGTTTTAAAATACAGCAGTAGCCGTGTTTAACATTAGCGGTGCTGCTTTTGGTGCAGTACAGAAGACCTAAAGAGAGAGAGCAGTAGGAATTGAGGAGTTTGAAAAGGGAGTTAAGTTGTGAATGTGTGTGTTGGTGTGTTAGCACAAGCTCCAGGCTGGTTGAGAGTCACAGTAACACATTCAAGCCCTGAGGGGAGAACAGCAGTGCTAATTCTAATGAGCCATAGATTACAGAGATAACAGGCTATCCCACTGCTCTCCATCTACCAGTCATCAGTTCATATAATGGACAGTTTGTGTGAGCACAAACATATGAAAGAGAAATAAACACTGAAACAGTAACAGTAAGATGACAGTACATAGTATATTACCGTATTTTTATTTATTCTGAAAACACCAAGAGGCCAAAGTTCATTACCTCTACTTAGTAGCACCACTTTACTGTTGTGCAGTTACAGATGTGTATAGAGGTTTTTAGATCTGGTCTTGTCACAAAGCAGATTTAAAGAAAATCAGTTTTACAAATAAATCCAGGTCAAAGACCCCCATGATCAAACCAGTGGTAAGGAAAACTCCCTATGAGCAAGAGGAAAAAACTTTGAGAGGAACTCTAAGGCTCATAGGGGGGAACCCATCCTCGTTTGGTAAAAACACACGCAAAACAAATTAATTAAGAAAATTAAATTACTAATAACTACATAATTACAGATAAATGAAGATTATGCCTCGTTTGTGTCTCGTTTGCTTCTTTACCCAAACAAACTTCAATACTAATGAAGATATGAAGATTTACAGGTGCATCTCAAAAAAATTATTGATAAAGTTAATTTATTTCAGTAATTCAATCAAAAAAGTCAAACTCATATTATATAAATTCATTACACACAGAGTGTCTGTTTCAACCAGCAGATTATGTGACTCCTCAAACCACCACTGATTGTGGAAACTTCACACTAGATCTCAATCAGCTTGGGTTGTGGGTCTCTTCACTCTTCCTCCAGACTCTGGGATCTTGATTTCCCAATAAAATGCTAAATTTACTTTCAGAGATGGTTTGAGGAGCCATGTCATCTGCTGGTGTTGGTTCACTGTGTTATATCAAGTCCAAAGTCAGAAGCACTTCATGCTTCTATCTGCTGATAAGGAAAATGGGCTTCCATAATATCTTGGTCTTGTATAATATTCTAATGAGATACTGACTTTTGGGTTTTCATTGGCTGTAGACCATAAACATCAATATTGTAAGAAATAAACAGTTGAAATAGACACTCTGTGTGTAATGAATCTGTATAATATATAAGTTTAATGTTTTTTCTCCCTTTCCCAATGTGGTAGTCACCAATGAACCCAACCATTAGTGGCTCTCCCTATCACTTTGCACTGTCCCTGACTCTAGGAGGGTGAAGACATGCACACTCCTCTTCCATTTTGTGTGATACAGCCACTGCCTCCTTTCGAACTACCACTTGATACACCGTCACTTGGGAACCAACGCGCTCAGAGGAAAGTGCAGGGTCTCTAGTTAATATGGACTAATCAGTTGATGCTCGAGCCAGCAGACATTGCAATGTGTCAGTGATAGGGAGAGTGGGAGAGAGGGAGAGAGTGCCATCTACCCGCCCATAGAGGGCACTGTCAATTTTTGCTCCGTTGGTCCCCGGCTGTTGATGGCAAACAGCATGACCGGGATTCGAACTCGCGATCCTCAAGTCATAGTGTCAGCGCCTTAGCCTGCTGAGCCACTCAGGGCCCGAGTTTCAATTTTTTTATTGAATTACTGATATAAATGAACTTTTTGATGAAATTTTATTTTGAATTGCATCTGTACTTCATTCTGTGTGAAAAAGACTGACATGTATGATTACAATGTGGGTAGACGGGTGTTAATTTCTGGCTACTAATATCTGTGGTTGTCAGAATAGAGGCCGGTGCCCATTCAGTCATCTACACTGGTCGCCTGCCACTGCAGTGAGACGAGTCCTCAGTTATTCTCCTGGACACAGCTCAGGATGTCGGTTTGTTCACTCTAAGAGTTGAGCAGCAATCTGTGCATAATGTTTCAGTTCATAGTACAGGAAGAAGTGTTTCAACCTCACACTCACTGACGTGTGTAAAATATCCAAACAACACTGCTTTATCTGACACAGTCATACCAGCACCACACACACTGCCAGTCAGTGTCACTGCTGTGCTGAGAATGGATAGGCCCTGACAGACTGATCTACAGTCCATCTGACTGTCTGTCTGTCTTTATATCCAACTTTGTGTCTATCTGTTCATCTGCTCACCTATCTGTCTGTCCACCAGCCTGTCTGTCTGACCAATTGTCCATTTGCCTCTTCATCTGTCTGCCTTTTGTATTCATTTGCCACTTTCACAATTCCCAGAATGCACCGCGCAGCCAGCAACATCCAGTTCACCATTTTCTCTTGTTTTTCTCTTGTTTACGTCTGTACCAGCTACGCTAGTAGTGTAGCTTAGTATTGATAGCATGCAACACGATAGCTTGCAACAACGTGTTTACACTAACAACCCACTGCATAAATTGAAAATACAAGTTGACACAACAAGGTATGATGTTTAATATCCAAAGAAATATTATCTGCATTTAGTTACAAAAGCTAGTAGATATCACGTAAGTATTTACTTACCAAATAAAGTTGTAAACAGTGTATGTAGTGTAGCTGGCACAGACATAAACAAGAGAAAGTGGTGAACCGGATTGCCGGTTGCGTGTTGCATTCTGGGAATTGTGAAAGTGGCAAATTGGTCCATCTGCCTGTCTACTTCTCCATTTCTACTTTTAGCTCTGGCTGATTGACTCTGATTGGATGAGCTTCAACATTTCTTGTCTGGTCTTAAGTGCCTGGAAACTCACATTTACTCTCATATCCGCACACACATACACACATACACACGCAGGTCCTGGAGCAGCCTGAGGTTCAGTTCTTGTCCTGGCACTTCATCAGTAATGTTCAGCTTGTCCCCTGATGCTACTTGGCCTGTGTGTGTTTCTAGAGGCCTTTGGGCCACAGCCTGCAGGACATGGTCAGGTCAGGTCACTACAGGTGCTACACATGACACTCACATGATTCAGTGTCACCAGTGCATCTAAAACAAACCTGTAAACCAAACTGATCAACAGTAAAACAAAAAGGTTTACAATGATTATGCATGTAATATATAAAATATGACTAAAGGATGGGTCAAACAGGAAGATGTGGTATCCATAATGAGCAAACTTTATTTATGGCAATGTAAACCAAACACAACAGGGTAAATGGCAGAAAGGGGTGAATAATGAGACAAGACTTGGCAGCTGGAGTCTGGGAGGGTGATAAGTGGAGACCTGGACCACTAGGCCCTCAGCTGCCAACTGAAAGAGAGAGGAGCACCTTCATTGTAAGGGGGAGATAGCCTTCAACAGGAACTTGGGAAAGTGGGGAACAAAGCTCTTTTAGCACACTGCCAGTAAAGTCAGGGCTTGAGATGGACTACAAGAATTACAATTTACTTAGCTGTAGCTTACAGGGCAGGGCAGAGGGCATGTTCAGGGCAGTAAGGTTGGTAGTACTGTGCCACAGGGGAATTGCAATGGACCAGCAACCATACACCTAGACAGGCTGATGGCTTAGACTATAGCTGTGGCTTTCACAGTGCATGTGGCTGGCCACACCCTCAGGTGACAGTCAGACTGGCTGGTGCTGAGAAGGTAGGGTCCTAGAACTCAGACAGAGTGCACTTGACCTTCACAGCACATGAACTGGAAGCAATACTTAGCTGAAGCTGTGAAGAGCTTGATTTTCAACTTTGAGGTTGAAGATCCAGCATGCAGAAAAGGCAGCAGGAGCCCACAAGTACAACACACTTAGTTACCTTTAATATGGGAATAAGCGTGGTTTACAGAGTTTATCTTCAGTGTTCCACAAATCAACTGTCAATTCAGAGGGTTTTTAAGCCCATGCTGATGGCTCAATCATTGCTCTCAGGTGTGTGAGTTTCCATTGCAATAGGCTTGGAATTCAGGGGAATGAGACCTCTGGTGGCCAGGTGGAGTATTGTAGCTCTCTTTCTCCTGGGTTTGAGGCATGCTAGAGGGGAAAGATGCACTTGTGTGCAGATGTGTCCTGTGAGGTGGCAGGGGGCGTCTGTGACCTGTGTGTCCTGTGAGCTGCTGACAATTGGGAAGTACTACACATGCAGTTAAAATCTAGCCCTAGTCTTAAATTCTGGAATTAAAACAATTAATTCTGTAATTTGTAGTTTTGGGGAAACAAATGTTTCCTTGTGAGGACCAGCAGAATGTCCCCACTTTTACAGATTTGATCTGTATTTTTATAATTACAAGGACAATTGATCCCTACAGAGAGATAAATACAGCACACACACACACACACCAAAAAAAACACAAGTAAGCACTCCACTAGCAAAAATTGTGAATGTGATACAGACTGAACAGGTAAAAAGGCAGGTATATTTTTTTAGACAATATGTGTGAGATTGATATCCACTGTGCTGACTCGTGTTGTAACTTTAATGCTGAAGAAAGTTAGTTTTGGTGGTTTTGTTACTGATTTAGATTAAATAATTCAGTGTTATTGTCTCAAATAAATGATTTTTAGTATATTATGGAACTGATGCTTGATATCTAATATGTCTGATGCTCTCCTAATGCATTCAGGATTTGGTGTGTGTGTGTGGGGGGTGGGGGTGGGTTGACACAGGCAGGTGAAAAGGTGATCTGCTGAACCAAAGCCAAATAGCAGCCTGCTGCTCTACCAGACTGTCAAAACCACTCCAAAAACACCTGCAGATTACACACACACACACACACACACACACACACACACAGACCAACACAAAGTTCCAAAACACACCTGCACACATATTCACATACCCACAGAGCCAGCTTACATACACACACACACACACACACACACACACACACAGAGCCAGGGCTGCCTGAAGGGCTGGGTGGGTCCTGATGCAAGTCAACCCATGTGGGGCCCATCTGACCATCCTATGTGAGGTTGCAGTTTAAAATTGTATTGTTATTGTTATAGCAACATTATGTTGAAGGTTGTTATATCTCATGTGAATCTCTACTAGAATAATTGGATATTCAAATATTTCTCTGTACTGGAGAATCCAGGAAACTGAAGGGAGGCTATAGAGCTCTGGAAACAGCACAGATGCTTGTTTGATGTGTCCAACTAGCATAGGTGCCAACCCATATGTTTTCCCATATAAAACCCTTTGTTCTTTTACTTTTATAGGAGACAGTGAATGTAAGGTTTATTGTCTCTAGAGGTTGACACATATTCAATAGGCAACACTTGTTTCTGCACAAATGAGTACACAGAGACTGTAGCCCAGGCACCAGTTTACCACAAAACATTTTGTACATTTGTTTTGGTGAACTTTGGGGGTCATGCATCCAAAGTTCTGGATTTATCATCTGCATTCAGAAACCTCTCTTCTCAATGTGGGTTCATGTGAACTGTAGGGGCTGGAGTGGCAGTGCTCCCCCACCTCCACCACCACCAGAATTAAACAAAGCACATAAAAACATGCAATTATAAAGGTAATATAATGTAAAAAGAAATGTAAGCTTGTTCAATAGCCTTTGAGTGGCACACTGGTCTGTACATTCACCCTGTGTTTGAAAAAATGTGAGGTCCCCTTACATTAGTCACCTTGTGTGCTTCAGGTAATAGTAACGTCAGGCTCCTGCAGATGGCCTGGCACAAGGATGATAAATATGTGGGGTCTGTGACAGGATTCATAGATTGAGAAGAGGTGTTACAGTGCAGTGAATTTCTCTTTCGATGTGTGGAAAACACAAAGCAGATGTTAATGACTGGTAAAATGGAGTGATAGTGTTTGGGAATGTGTAAGCCACAGTGTGAAGGAAGTAGCTGAATTTGTAGATGTATCAAAATGTACAGTCATACATGTCTATCGGCAGTGGCAAAAATCCCAGCCTACAGGACATTCTCCTCAGAATTGTGTCCAAAAGTCAGAATTGATGGACAGGGACCACCGGTGGGCTTCATGGCTTGTTAATGAAAATCACTCACTTCCAGACAAGAAGTGGTTCTTCAAGGTTCTTCGTGAGGTCCTTGCTTATTTCTACACACAAAGTTGGCCAGATACAAAGGGGTAAAAGACACACACATTAGACTTTATGAGTGGAAATGTGTTATGTGAGCAGATGAATCTTGTTTCTGTCTGTATGTGAATAATGCTAGGCATTGTGTTTATCGTAAACCTCAGGAATCCTTCAATGAGGACTCAGTGCAACCTTTGGTTGAGGGGAGATTAAATTTGAACCACAGTGCCAACACTACTGGACAACAAGGTTTTACCTTTGCTCACCATATTACTGAGTAACAACAAATCTTTTTTTTTTTTTTTTGCCAATTTTCTCCCTTTCCAATGTGGTAGTTGCCAATTAACCCAACCCATTAGTGGCTCCCCATCACTTTGCACAGTCCCTGACCCTAGGAGGGTGAAGACATGCACACGCCTCCTCCGTTGCATGCGATATAGCCACTGCCTCCTTTCGAACTACCGCTTGATACACCGTCACTGGGGAACCAACGCACTCAGTGGAAAGTGCAGGGTCTCTAGTTTCAAATGGACCAATCAGTAGACGCCCAAGCCAGCAGACATTGCAATGTGTGAGCGATAGGGAGAGTGAGAGCGCCATCTACCCTCCCAGAGAGAGCACTGCTAATTTTGCTTTCTGTGGGCCCTGGCTGTTGATGGCAAACAGAATGACTGACTTTGGAACATAGTGTTAGCGCCTTAGCTCACTGAGCCACTCGGGGCCCTACGTAACAACATTTCTATCACTGTATTCAAAGATGACAATTCTTGCATTCACAGGGCTGCAATTTGAATGATTTGTATAATGAATATTCAGGAGCATTCATACATCTGGACTGGCCTGCAAAGTCCTCTTGAAAATCTGTGGAACTACCTTGAACAGCAAATAAAATACCAGGGAAGGCATCTACAAAATCTGACAGAACTGCTCAAGTCTTTGATGCAAGGGTGGCTTGTCCAGTCTATGCCAAATCAAATTGCAGCTCTTATTCATGCTCATGGAGGTATTATACACTAGTAGATAAAGTTCCGTTACAGGTGACTACATTATGTATATGTATGTTGAATGAACCAAATTTTTTAATTGAATTAAAATGTGTTTGTATCACTGCACCTCCAGTGACTGTATTATTGCTGTTACTTTAATAAACAGGTTAAATAGTATTAATGCATCACATCTGTGCTGTTAGTGCTGTTAGAAAGAAGATCAATCAAACAAATAAACCTCTTCACATTCACCCATGCTGAGAATGAATGAGGGAAGGACACAGGTCTTAAAAACACACAGATTAATCAGGAACCCAGAAAATCCCATGTAAAGAATAAGAGGCTGAAAGTCAGTCGATAGCAGCTGACATTCGGCTGAGGCATCAAACCTAATCCGCTGCTTTAATTTCACTTAAAACTCATTTCGATCCATTAACCAAAATGAACATTTCAAATGATTGATGGGGCGCGCTAATAAACCCGACAACTGTTTTTGCCAAGCGTAATTGACCAAGACCGGCATGTCACGTCTAAAATTACCCCAACTTAATTACCTTAACTTACTCTACGATATTATCACTGACAGGAATCAAAGTCCAAACCTCATCATGTTTCATGGGGGCTTGGGTATATAATTACAATCAAAAACGTACAATTTGCCATTGTAAGAACAACTATGTCTTATCAAAAAGAGTAGAAGAAGTCAGCAGAATGGGAAATGAGTGAAGTCGTTTGTTTGAGTGAAAGAAGAAGGTATTTGTCATTGTTGTATATATTTCAAAGGATTGCTCTGTAAAGCTATCTTCCACATTCTTTGGCCATTGTGTCTCTGGCGTGAGGGGGGGGGGGGTGAGTTAAATGGATTAATAAGCTTTCCTCCAGTCTCCTCTTTCAGCCAGGCTGCTCACTGGGAGCTTTGGAAATGCACATATCCCTCTAATGACATAATCACCTAATTAGGTGGTTTTCAAATGCAATCGGTACGTGAGTAGGGAGCTTAATTTCACCTTCCTCTCCATCTCTGGTGGATCACCACTCTCAAGTCTATACAAGTGAGTTACGTTTATTGATGGCTTTGAGTGAAGTATTCATAGCATGTTGAAAAGTTCTAGATATTTTATTTGAGATTCTGAGGCAGTCTGTTGCACAAGCAGTGCAACTTAAAGGTGTACCTTGGCACCTTTTATTATCACCCACCCCCCCAAACTCCAAATGTAGTTGACACAACCAAGTCAATCTGAAGTCAGACTCAATACAAAAGCATCCTCTTCTGGACTAGACTAGATGAACTATTGTTAAACTTTGCCTTGATGGAAAACTGTCAGACATGAACCTATCAGTACAGAATATGAAACAATATTTCGATTTCACCTTAACTCACCTTAAACATAGCCATATCACCTTAACCATGATTTGAAGCTAACACCTAACCCTGGTTCTAATTCTAAAATAATTCCAAAATCAGAAAATGTTAGGACAGTATGGAAAATGCAAAATAAGTAAGTAAGTAACTGCAATAGTTTTACTGTGGTAAAATATCACTAGTTATACTAGCTGTTACTGAATAATTGTCCTTGTACTATGACACCCTGCACCCTAACATTCCAATGTACTGAACCAGTGTATCAAGGTAAAGTTCAAAACCATGAAGCCCCTGGACCACCTCTATCATAGTCATAAGCAGAAAAGGAAGCAGGATGAATATTTCCTTTGCTTTCCAATTTGAATCTAACCCTCACTGACCTCCTGCTTAGCTCCCCGGTCACCACAGGTGTTGCACCTTTCATGGTTCCACAATAATTCAATGTTCACCAACACAGCTTGCTTTTCTCACACACTACACACCTCTCCATTGGCTGTTTTTCTATAAAAATCTTCATTACTATACATATTTGATGAACAGGAGTTGGGTTAAAAATAGTTTTACTATGTAAAATATTTATATAATGTAGCAGATTTGGTATCATTGTTTTGCTATATAGATTTAGAAAAGATTGTTATTATAAAATGTAATATACATATAATTACATGGTTAATTACATAATGAGTTACATTTATGTTTAATGTAATGACTTTGTTTATTTATGTTAAACCGACAGAAACATTGCAAAGGATGTTTTTGCAATCTACATTTTTCTCATACCTGCTTTAACACTTAGCTTTGCACAAATGTGGCATTGATTGAATGTTTGAAATCCTTTTTTTTAAGTTCTTTTTACAGTAAAGAAAACATTACATATTATTTTTTTAACCTAAAATGTACATAACTCATCTGTCTTAAATATCTATTTTTAGAGGGTTTAAAATATATATATTTTTTACATACAATCTGATTACACAATGCTTGAAATAAAGTGTATAAATCATTAAATCATTAAAATATTAATGGTGTTCATTAATGATGATCATTATGATCAATTCTAGATTAGTACTGATCACTTGTAGACAGTAGATTTGTTCTACTTGTATCATAACTCTACTTCATCCAATGAAGTTCAGAGGAGGATGTGTTTTCCTCCTTTGAGTCTTGGTTCCTCTCTGTATTTCTTCTTCATGCTTTTAGAGAGTTTTTACAGACGCTGTCTCACTCAGATTGATCATTAGGGGTCCACAAACCCCTTGTGAGAGCACAGAGAAGCAGATAATTAAATGTGAGAAAAGGCAGAGGAGAGAAAGAAGGCGGTCTTTCCGCACGGACGCTTTCCTGAGGGCCCCTGCTCGGCCGGAGCTGGACAATGCGAATGCTCAACGCTCGGCATGGCAAACACAGATAGCCGACCAGGCGAGACGAGGCAGCCCATATCTGCATGGCATGGCACTGTGGTCATTGCCTGGACAGAAGGAGGGAGTGTCTCCATGCTTTTTCACTTTCCAACGACATGGCCAACGAATCTGGGATGGAAGCGAAGCGACACTTTTTGTGAGTGGTCACAACCGTGGAGCATGGAGGAGGTCTGGAGGGGAAACAGTCATGTCTCTTTAGGCCCACTGAGCAAATCACATCATAATAAAGGCTCTTACCGTGACAAAAGTAGCAGGCAAAAGTCTGGAAACAAGAGTTTTTTTATTTGTGCTGTCTTCCACATCTTAGAACAATACTGACCACTGATTAAAAAGTTAAGAAATGCTGTGCTTCTTACTTTTAACTTGACTTTTATGTAATTTCAGACACTACCAACCTACAGTTTGTAGACAGTACATTTATTAATATAATATAAAATGGGATGGTAAAGCCTGTACCACTTTGTAATGTTCCCATTCTTTCTCACAAGACTTTAAAGTATACCAATCAGTGAATTGTTTAAGTTTTTATTTTGTCCCATTCTTACTGTACACATCTTAAGGTGTGCAACAGTACAGGGTTGTCATTGTCACATATATTGTCAATATCAAAGCATTTAATGCTAATATATTTAGCAAGAACTGTGATGACATCTGTGGGTGTGTGCAGTTGTACATAGAGGGAGTCAGCAATACTAAACAGACTAAATTATTTCTAAAATAACTACATACACACTGTATTTTGGTTACTGAGGTTAAGGTTAAGTCTACGTTTAGGTGTAAGACTGTCTTTTGGTTACTGAGGTTAAGGTTTAGGTTTAGGTGTAAAACTGTCTTTGGTTACTGAGGTTTAGGTTTAGGTGTAAAACTGTCCTTTGGTTACTGAGGTTAAGGTTAGGTCTAAGTTTAGGTGTAAGACTGTCCTTTGGTTACTGAGGTTTGGGTTGGTTTAGGTGTAATACTGTCTTTTGGTTACTGAGGTAAAGGTTTAGTTTTAGATGTAAGACTGTCTTTTGGTTACTGAGGTTAAGTTTAGGTTTAGGGGTATGACTGTGTTTTGGTTACTGAGGTTAGGATTAGGTTTAGGTGTAAGACTGTCTTTGGTTGCTAAAGTTAAGGTTAGATTTAGGTGTAAGACTGTCTTTTGATTACTGAGGTTTAGGTTTAGGTGTTAAACTGTCTTTTTGTTATTGAGGTTAAGGTTAGATCTAAGTTTAAGTGTAAGACTATGTTTTGGTTACTGAGGTTAGGATTAGGTTTAGGTGTAAGACTGTCTTTGGTTACTGAAATTAAGGTTAGATTTAGGTGTAAGACTGTCTTTTGGTTACTGAGGTTTAGGTTGAGGTGTAAAACTGTCTTTTGGTTACTGAGGTTAAGTTTAGGTTTAGGAGTAAGACTGTCTTTTGGTTACTGAAGTTAAGGTTTAGGTTTAGGTGTAAGACTGTCTTTTGGTTACTTAGGTTAAGTTTAGGTTTAGGTGTAATACTGTCTTTTGGTTACTGAAGTTAAGGTTTAGGTTTAGGTGTAAGACTGTCTTTTGGTTACTGAGGTTACTGTTAGGTCTAAGTTTAGGTGTAAGACTGTCTTTTGGTTACTTAGGTTAGGTTTAGGTGTAATACTGTCTTTTGGTTACTGAGGTTAATGTTTAGGTTTAGGTGTAAGACTGTGTTTTGGTTAGTGAGGTTAAGGTTAGGTTTTGGTGTAAGACTGTCTTTTGGTTACTGAGGTTAAGTTTAGGTTTAGGTGTAAGACTGTTTTGGTTACTGAGGTTAGGATTAGGTTTAGGTGTAAGACTGTCTTTGGTTACTGAAGTTAAGGTTAGATTTAGGTGTAAGACTGTCTTTTGGTTACTGAGGTTTAGGGGTAAAACTGTGTTTTGGTTATTGAGGTTAAGGTTAGGTCTAAGTTTAGGTGTAAGACTGTCTTTTGGTTACTGAGATTGAGTTTAGGTTTAGGTGTAAGGCTGTCTTTTGGTTACTGAGATTGAGTTTAGGTTTAGGTGTAAGACTGTCTTTTGGTAACTGAGGTTACATTTTAGATGAAAGAGTTAAAGGTTTGTCCCCACAATTATAGAAGTACCCAGTGTGTGTGTGTGTTGCTTTGTGCATGAATACAAATATCTGTGTTTAAGAGCTGCTCTCCTCCACTCTATTGACTCCAGATCTACTGGTCTCATCTTTCCTAGCAGATGTCCACCCCCAGCATCTGTTTGTATTAGCAGTGTAATTGCGGTGATAATGAGGCCATTGATTCAGTATCTAAGGAAATAGTCAATCAGAGCAGCCCATTTGTCTTACTTTCCCTGACAGTTCGCCTCCTAGCTAAACAGACAGTGCCAGGCTCAGTGGGAAGAGGAGCTAGCAGCTAATCCACCGCCATGGAGTGACTGATTGTGGAGAAGCAAACACAGGTGACCACTTGGCTGTCCAGAATGGAGGGAGGCTTTGAAAAATAGACATGTTGATTTGTTTAGAGTGACCACATTCTCCCCTCGGGTCACAAGATATATGTGGCCCAAGATGCCATTGTGGTGTTGGGAAACAGTTAATGTCCTGACCATTAGTTTGGGAGGTTTATTGAACACCTTTTACATCAAATTGGATTTCTGTGTTATTGTGTTGGATATCAGTTGGAACTAATGTCTTAATGGATAAGAAAGTGGCACAGGCCATTTAAATGGATATATTTTGTAGCTCAACTGCACTCATAAAATGAACAAAGGAGCTGAAAATATGTTCACTGGGGTATAATCTCTGTATTTACAACCTCTGTTTGAAAAGAAATGTGAAGCATAACTAATTTAAGTGATCATTTAATTCAGAATTTTTTACTGTAGACATGACCAAAGAACCAAGTTTTTCTGGCAAAAACATAAAAAATTTTTTTTCTAAATTTACAAGATTAATATAGTTGTCTGATCTGTTTTTGTCATACAAATAATATATTCAAGTATCTGGTCATGCTGACTAGTTAGAATTTAAAAAGCTAAAACTGTCACGAGACCACCGTGAGCTAGAGGATGGAGTCAAGTGCCTTCTAGAATGTGGCCC
This sequence comes from Crenuchus spilurus, assembly GCA_036984385.1. NCBI lineage: Eukaryota > Metazoa > Chordata > Actinopteri > Characiformes > Crenuchidae > Crenuchus > Crenuchus spilurus. The sequence continues at coordinate 23,131 of BRDA01091032.1, forward strand.
ATCTGAAGAAAAATCCCAGATACTGACACTTCTCAGTGGGATTCAGAGAACGGAGTGGCAACTAAAATATAAAGGAAAAACAAAATAATTAAACAAAGTAATAGATGCCGCAGCCGGGGATGAATGAGTGCAGCGGAGGGGGAAAGGCATCATGAACACACACTTCCACTGCACTCAAAGGGAGTGAGAAGAAAAGTAAATCCTGGCAGAGGCTCCACCCTTTTCTGAGGTTAGCTGTGACCTGGGGTCGGTCTAAACAGATTCCTATGCTCAGCAGGTGCAGTAATGGCTCCGTGATAAACTACAGCAGTGGAACCAGTAATTATTTAAAAATGATGAGCTGATTGCTGGCTCTAACCAATAAGGGGACAGGAGCTTGCCCCAGTGACCAATGGTTGAGCTTGAGTAGGAGGTATCCCAGTACAAGAAATTACAAGAAATGGGCCTGTTCATGTGATTAATTGCTGCTCTGTGGGGGCAAATGGACAAATGATTTCATTTATTTACACCTTTAACTGGTGACTTAATTATTTAAAATGCAAATATATATATATATTATATGAATTATTATAAAATATTATATATTATAAAAATTATATTATATAAAATTATATGCTGCACATGATTACAGATTGTTCATTTCCCTCTATTTTATATGCAGTTGTTTGTTGAATGATTTCAGTTCACAGAAGTGCATTTCAAGTATTATTGCAAGTGATTGCATTGTGAATAAATCATGTGGTCTT
>BRDA01091034.1:8807-32537 GCA_036984385.1 Crenuchus spilurus
TAAAAAAAAAAAAAAAAAAAAAAAAAATATATATATATATATATATATATATATATATATATATATAGTATTATATAAATATATACTCATACAACCAGGCAACTACAACAAATAAATAACAGATAGTGTTTGTATATATATATATACACACTGCTCAAAAAAATAAAGGGAACACTAAAATAACACATCCTAGATCGCAAATTTCAAATGCTACAGTGAGAATTCCCCAAAAAGGATTTTACACTAATATTTATTGAAATCTGAAATTGAAATAATTTGTTATACATTGGGCGGCACGGTGGCTTAGTGGTTAGCACGTTCTCCTCTCAGCGCTGAGGTCTTGGGTTCGAGTCCCTATCTGAGCGGAGTTTCCATGTTCTCCCCGTGTCTGCGTGGGTTTCCTCCAGGGACTCCGGTTTCCTCCCACAGTCCAAAAACTTGGGGATCAGGTGAATTGGGTAATCTAAATTGTCCGTAGGTGTGTATGTATGTATGTGTGTGTGTGTCTGTGTGTCGCCCAGCGATGGATTGGCGCCCTGTCCTGGGCTTAGTTGATTAATGTAATGCCCTGCCCTGCGCCCAGTGAGGGGGTGGGGGACTAACCGCGACCCTGATAAGGAATAAGCAGGTGTGATAATGAATGAATGTTATACATTGGTAAAGTACACTGCCCCAAAAAAATAAAGGGAACACTAAAATAACACATCCTAGATCTCAGTGAATAAAATATTCCAGCTGAGAATCTTTACTTATTACATAGTGGAATGTGTTGAGAACAAAATAACATAAAAATGATCAATGTAAATCAAAATTATTACCCCTTGGAGGTCTGTATTTGGAATCATACTCAAAATCTCATACCACCTTCATGGAGTCTGTTTCTGACAGTTTGAGCAGATATTAGTGGCCTGCTGGATGTCATTTTGTAGGACTCTGCCTCTGCTCCTCCTGTTCCTCCTTGCACAAAGGAGGAGGTAGCGGTCCTATTGCTGGGTTGTTGCCCTCCTATGGCCCCTGGTGTACTGGCCTGTCTCCTGGTATCTGCTCCATGCTCTGGACACTGTGCTGACAGACACAGCAAACCTTCTTGCCACAGCTTGCATTGATGTGCCATCCTGGATGAGCTGCACTACCTGAGCAACTTCTGTGGGTTGTAGACATCGTCTCATGCTACCTCTATGGTGAGAGAACTGACAAAATGCAAAAATGACCAAGACATCAGCCAGAAAGGATGAGAACAGAGAAAAGGTCTATGGTCACCACCTGCAGAACCACTCCTGTATAGGGGTTATCTTGTTAATTGCCTCTCCTTTCTACCTGTGGACTGTTCCATTTGCACAACAGCAGGTAAAATTGATTCAAAATCAGTGATGCTTCCTAACTGGACAGAGGTGCGTTTCCCAAAAGCGATTGAACTTAACGATTTACGAACAACTTTAAGAACGATGTAACTTTAAGAACGCGATTTTTCAGACTGTTTCCCAAAAGCCTTCTTATATTCCAAACTTACAAACGAGTCCCTAAGTAGCACTTAGTTGACTCCGCCCTCGTGTCTGTGTCAAATAGGCTCGGCCAGTCGAAAACTGAACCACCAATTTACATACATTTCTTCATTATTAAGCTACAAAAGTATCGTTATGTAAACAATAATTATAAAACCAAACATCAAAAAAGTATTTACACTACATACAAGCAAAAAAAAAAACATTTTACTTGCAGTTGCTGTCCATTGCATGCCAAGCCTAGGCAAATCCTCTTGGTAACTTATATGTGCCCATGATTAATAAGTGAATTTGATTGGGTAAGAGTTGACAAGCTTAGTAGGCCAATTTGTAACCATTGCATAGGAGACAATATATTAATTGACTACTATGACTGTTACACAGGAAAAAAACCCATTGCATTTATGTAATTTATATGTGTATATCAATAAATAATATATTGTACTTTAAGCAGTCTTAGTTTTTTTTATTTTGTGAAAACAATAATTTCAACTTAATAAGAACATGTATGCGCAGTATTAGTAGAACTAAGGATGCTGGCTCTAATTTACGTGACGCAATTACACTTTCAAAAGAAAATTTAAATGTTCATGAATTCGTGTGCTGAGTGTTGAGTTTTTCAAAGGATGATCAGTGGCCTCTTTTGTTTTTCAGACAGAACTGCTTGTGAACTTCAAGTTAAGAACAACTTGGGGAGTTACGAGAGGGTCAGACCACTTGTAGATTTACGAACAAGTTTAAGTAAGACGTGGGTTAGGAAGGCTTTCGGGAAACACTCGTAAATGTAAGAATGTTTTGGGAAACGCACCCCAGTTTGGTTTCACAGAAGTGTGGTTGACGGAGTTACATTGTGATGTTTAAGTGTTCCCTTTATTTTTTTGAGCAGTGTATCTATCTATCTATCTATCTATCTATCTATCTATCTATCTATCTATCTATCTATCTATCTATCTATCTATACATATATATATATATATATATATATGTGTGTGTGTGTGTGTGTGTGTGTGTGTGTGTGTATGTATGTGTGTGTGTGTACAAATTATGAGAATTTCAGGATGACCTCATGTATTCATTACAAGTGTTTAAAATAAATGTCCACCTCTGTGGTTTCATGTGTGAGTCTTAAATATTCTGTAGCCTCTTGTGCTCCATGGAATCATCAGTGGGTCCAGATTTGCATTTGTGAAGAATAACTTTACTGGTTTGCACTGTTTTTAATGTAGTTACTGGATAATTATCCTTAGTGTGTCAGCAGCATAAGAGTTGAAATTGGAGTGGTGGAATTGTTGATAATCTAAAACATGTAAATGTAAAATACTTGTATGAGTGCAGTAAGAATTAATCCTTTAGTGCTACACATGAATTAGCACTTTTGTACAATGCCAAACATCAACCACCATAACCAGGGTCATAGTGTGGTGAAAGTGGGACTGAGTTACCAGGGCCATAAGTGGAATTGTGGAATTTTATTTTACTTTAAATATTAAAACTTGGGCACTGCTTGTGCATAGGCCCCAGAATTTGGTGCTATGCTCCTGATCAATATATTGACACAGTGAAACAAAACATAGTGTGAAGAAGCCAACAACAAATATATTACTTTACCTTCACACAGATGATCATTGCTGATGCTGCGAAGTATCAGTGAAAGTGAAAGTACTGTGCCAACATCTAATCATTAAAGTTGTACCAAAAATGTTGTGAACCACATACATTATCCAGAACACACTGTCACTGCTGCTTTACTTCACTTTACATTGCTTTTATTCATTGTGCATTAAGCTCTTCTAGTGCATTACCAACTGCACTCATATAAATGCCATGTAAATTTTATATACTGTATGTATACAAATACAGTATGTACAAAAATCTATTCTATTCTATATACTGCTCTACTACTACTACTACTACTACTGCTACTTCTACTTCTCCTACTACCACTACTACTACTACTACTACTACTACTACTACTACTACTGTTAACTACTACTACTACTACTGCTGCTATTAATAATATTACTACTATTATGACTACTACTACTACTACTATTACTGCTACAACTGGTACTACTACTATTACTACAACTGCTGCTGCTGCTACTATTACTGCTACTGCTGCTGTTGCTACTACTATTACTGCTGCTGGTACTATTACTACTACTGCTGCTACTACTACTACTATTACTGCTGCTGCTGCTACTATTATTATTACTACTATTACTGCTGCTGCTACTACTACTATTACTACTACTGCTGCTGCTACTGCTGCTGTTGCTACTACTATTACTGCTGCTACTATTACTGCTACTGCTGCTGCTGCTACTATTACTACTACTAATGTTACTGGTACTGCTGCTACTACTACTATTACTATTACTACTACTGCTGCTGCTACTGCTGCTGTTGCTACTACTATTACTGCTACTGCTGCTACTATTTCTACTACTAATACTACAATTACTTTGAGTACTACTACTGCTGTTACTGCTACTATTACTACTACTACTTCTACTACAATTGCTGCTGCTGCTGCTGCTGCTGCAACTACTACTACTGCTGCTGCTGCTGTTGCTACCACTACTACTATTACTGCTGCTGCTACTATTACTAATACTATTACTGCTACTGCTGCTGCTACTATTACTACTACTAATGTTACTGCTACTGCTGCTACTACTACTATTACTACTACTGCTGCTACTGCTGCTGTTACTACTACTACTACTACTGCTACTGCTGCTGTTGCTACTACTACTACTACTACTACTACTACTACTATTACTGCTGCTGCTACTATTACTACTACTATTACTGCTACTGCTGCTGCTATTACTACTACTACTACTACTGTTACTACTGCTGCTACTATTATTACTACCACTGCTCCTAGAAATAATGCTGCTGCTACTCCTACTACTCCTACTACTACTACTATTGCTACTACAACTACTACTATTACTACTACTACTAATACTACTACTACTATTACTACTGCTACTATGACTACTACTATTACTACTACTGCTATTACTACTATTACTGCTACTGCTGCTGCTGCTACTACTACTACTGCTGTCTAATTAGCAAACATACTGCATATCAGGCAGAAATAAAGGGGGTACCCTTATTTCTGTCTGATTTGCTGTATGTTTGCTAATTAAAGTAGTAATGATTGCCAATGTAATGCTGATATTTTCTTCTCCGTCTACATGCTTTGAAAAAAATTTGCATTTTAAACATAAAAAGCAGAAATTCAGTGTTATAAGAGAATCTTATGCAAATACACCCCTCAATCAAATAACTAATGAAATAAGTCAAACTATGTCACACATAAATTCACCTCTACAGGAAACAAATGAGAATATTTTCTGTGCATTTTAGATTAAAACTTCATTTTTTGCTTCATTTCCCCCAATATGTTATAGTCAGTAAATAAAGAGTAAATGTGTATAAAATGTGCAGAAGTTTGTTCTCTGTAGAAGACATTTTCAACTTCAGAGCCATGCTTATGTGGTAACTGATGGGCTGTACTGGTCTTTTTTATAAATATGGATGGAGTTATAAATTAAAATGCAGAGGAACCTGACTGATATAAATATGTAACAAGAAAAAAAATATCTTGAGTAAGTAAAGCAGACATAAAATAGTAGTTATATACTGTATAGCAACAAAGTACAAGAACATATTTTTCACCCATGATAGAATGATTAGTCATTTTGGAAAAAAAAAGTTATTTGTAAGCTTTTCATGTTGTATAACAGTGAAACCCTGTTTAATTAAATGGTATTTACATGCTGTAATGCTGGAGTAGAGATAAAGAAAGGTTTTCCTGAATTAATCCTGAACTCTGGGCAGTATCTGTGGTATGCATTGAGAAGTGGGCTACAGAGAAGGCATTTGTTTGTGTGTATGTTGCTAATTGAGAAATCCTGGCTAAACTATGATCATCTTCCTCCTCACTGTAGCAATGGTGACAGCACCATTAAACCAACAGAACCTCCCTATCTTACTGACCACCAAAATACAACTTACCAGAGAAAAGTACTGGGACTCTGGCAGTAATCTAAACACTGTACTGGTGTTGCTACTATGTATGTTGTATAATATTAACTGTGCCAACTTGCCCAGCATTTGAATACTTCTGTGCATGTTAAAGAACAAATACTGTCATTTAAATTGCAACTTTGGCTAATAAAAATGCACAATTTGGCAGAAATATGATTCTGATTTCTATTGGATGATCCAATTTCCTGATAAATTTGCATGTTTGGAACAAAAATCTGCCAGACTTGTACAATGTATATAATCTAATCACATGATTTAAACCCATTTATCTGGACACTAAGTGATGTTTGCTTGTATATATTCAATTGAACATTAGAATACATGTAAATGAAGATAAATGCAGTAAAATGTAACAAGACTTTTTCATTGTTTCTAGTTGTAGCTGATATCTTGTGAGCTAGTTTGAAGAACAACATTTGGTTCCAGATGGTCCTTGATGCTCCTCAGCCATCGCATTGATTAACCACCCCAGATATTGGATGGTAAGTACAAATAATAATTGACTGATTATGTTTGGAAAGGGTTAAATCATTCAAATGACATACAGAAAATTATTACTTATTATTTTTATATTATTTTGTTCCTGCATTCATGTTTTTTATTCTGTTTTTAAAATAGACATATATGTGTGTGTGTCTGTGTGTGTGTGTGTGTGTGAAAATAACTTTTCTCAGTGTTCATGTATATATATATAAATTATTTTAACTAATTACTAATCAGATGTTTCATGATGATAATAGAAGGTGTAATTGATAACATAATTAATAATCCATCCAAATTCTTCAATTAAAATGAGCTATAAATATATACTGATGTACTGATTCTTTTTCTGTTGAAATATTAACTTGGTTCTATTATAAACATTAATTCTCTCATATATTGTTAGAATGAATAGGATTTCAGATTTGTCCTAGAAGAGCTTCTAGCTTACTGCAACATATTCATTTCAGAGAGAATAGCACATTTTGCCTCAGTGATACATAATCAACATATGGGCTGTATATCCATAACCGTGTGTGTGCTTGGAATTTCAAACACACACGGGCTCCCGTGTCCTCGGGATATTGATTCAACACAGTTGGTGGTTATGGGGGCTTGGGTTGGGGGGGGGCAGAGAGGCGAGAGAGTGTTTAGTGCAAAGTGTCAGCAGCAATGGTGCTGTTGGTGGTGGTGGTGGTGGTGGTGGTGGTGGTGTGTGTGTGTGTGTGTGTGTGTGCAGATGTTCCATTGTGATGGATCTATTATCCAGCTATTACAAGATAAATGAATGATCTCTCCTATTTTCCATGCCTCTAGAAAATTGAAATTGGGGGGTGGAGGTGGTGAAGTGTGTACGCGTGTGAGTGTGTGTGGTGGGACTGGTGGAGCTGCCAGTGCTGTGTGCTGGGTGCTATGTGGGGGGTACCATCCTTGCTGCATTATTAGGGTTGTTGGGACCGCCATTAATTTAAGGAAGGCCTGCCATCTCTGCATTATCAATCAAGCCTCAGCCGTCGCACAGTGATGACCATGCACTCTCAGGTTTATGCCACCTTAATTAGAATTCATGGCAAAATATATGCAAGGAAGCATCCTGTAGCCCTCATCATTTCATGGAGAATTTATTGTTATTTGGCCAAGCATTTTGCTTAGAGTGATATTTCCTATTACCAGCCTGTCAGCTAATATAGCTCACCAAAACTCCCTGTGTGAGATATTAGTTGTCTTGCCGCTACGAAGCCGTGCCATATACACACAAGCCAGTGTAGATCTGCAATACTGCAACCCCCCCGCCCCCCCAATACAGTTACAATACGCTTAATTACATTTTGGACTTCCGACATCAGTCTGTAATTGGCAACTGACAACCGCATGTACAGGTGGTTGAACTCGACAATTAGCCAGCAAATATATTTCAAATTCACTCGTTTGACGTTGCTATTTCGTCATTCCACATTTGTTAGTGTTTGCATTATCTGCTCCGAGAAACGATGATCGCCAATTAAATGTGTACCACCCAAATAGTGAGGGGCATCAGAGTATATTTCCCATAATTTACTGTCAAAGCTGGCACTCCGTATGATAAATAGTGGAATGCAGTCAAAGCTGATTACACACCGCACTAGAAGTGCAGTTCACTGTCAGGAAGAAGAGCGATTGACTTCCTATTTACATATTAATGAAAGGCAGCAAGAATATGTGAAAGAAAAAAAAAGAAAGAAAGAAAACACACACACACACACACTGGAGAAACATTCATAGGGCGCGACATTTACAAATAAAGCTGATGCTGAGAAAAATTTAAATTAAACCTATTTAGATTAATAAATGGAAGGAGCCCTTGGTAGGCCACACAATTTGCATTTCCATTTTCAAATTAGAGTGGGTGACTCCTGGAGTAATGCGATGATGAGCCTCTAACTGCTCACTGCATTGGTGGCTTTTAGAACTTTGCAATAAGCATGAATATGATGACCTTCCATATAATTTGTCATTCGCCCTCCAAGCAGCACTCAAGAAAACTCAAAATCTGTATATGTTGAGTGGCGCTGAAGGTTAGAAAATTGAAAAAAAAGTTCACAAATACACTTTGGATGCATAGTGAATAAATAACTTTTTATCGCACGGTTCTCCAAGGACAAATACAGATGCAAATTATTTTGGAAATGGAACAACTGATTGTGCCTGAGGTTTCTTTTATCACTTTGTTCATCTGTGAACATCTACACTCACAGTGGCTTCAAATGGACAGCATATTGTAGCTGTTGTAGCAAAACCTTGTTTCTGGTTTTCTGGTTTAAAGCATTTGAAAACCCTTGAAGCTCTTAACACTGTGAGAACATTTGATGATGAATGAACCAATAGAAATGGTCCAAAATGACTCAGGAATAAAATCATTTTGCTTTAACACACAAACAGGTTAAAGAAATGGTTCTTCTAGAAATTAAATCAACACATTTTCCCACTTAATCCTGGTGTTGTCACTCAGTCAGGAAATTTTTGGAGTCAGGTTTGCTTTTTAGGTTTAGAATGGGATCTGCAAGGCTAGAAAACACTCCAACTCAATAGTCAGCTAAATAGCCCAATAATTTCCCATTAAAATACAACATCAACATATCGTGTCTCAAACTGCATCCAGATTTTAATTTACATTTCCAGACAAACCTGTGGTTCAGGACACAGTATGGATTACATGGAGTTTTAAAAAAATAGCTAAAGTGCAAAAACAGCTACTACAGACAGCAGCAGGGCTGGTAGAAGACTGAATGATTCCTTTAAGAATGTATTTGTCCTAGAAAGTTATTTCTGGTCTTTGGTTATAACAGCAAGACAATACAAAAAGACTTCTGCAAAACAATATTCCCAATTGTACTTTCTGTGCATATCAATTCTTTGAGAAATCACATTTATGCTAACACATCTGTGCTCTGCAGGCTAAAGTGTGCTAGTTTTAGCCTTCAGTTCATAAAATCTAGCTGTGAGTGTATAATGGGCCCGTACCGAGAAGATCCATTCAGCCCTTTCTTTTTCATAATGGCTTTGATGGACGTCAAACCATTGTGAAAGTGCTGTAGACGGGGGCAATGTTCTGCAACATATGCAAACTTATCAGGCATAGTTTTAATGTGCTGCATCTCATTGGCTGCCTTATGTCCATGTGCATTTTAAAGGGGGAAAAAGTGTCAAAGGAGACAGATATGATAACTGAGGTTCATACTCTGGCTGCAGGCTATTATATCTTCTTAAGTGCTGTGGCAATTATATTTGGTGAAGAGCGAACTCCAGCTTTGGGCAGCTGTAAATGGATAACAAGTTTTATCCTTGGCGCTATGTTGAGGACAGAGGTGTGTGTGTGTGTGTGTGTGTGTGTGTGTGTGTGTGTGTGTGTGTGTTTCTGTGTGTGTGTGTGTTTCTGTGTGTGTGTGTGTTTCTGTGTGTGTGTGTGTGTGTGTGTGTGTGTGTGTCTGTGTGCGTGTGTCTGTGTGTGTGTACGTGATTGTCATTGGCTTAATCCAATGACAATTTGTTGAAACCCCTCCGTATGCTTTACATTGCAACCTCTAGCACAAGTCCCTGGCACCGGTTGCCATTTGTGCTCCAAGAGTTGACTTGATTTTCTGTCAATTACCTACGTTCCCTATTAAGATGGCTTTGTGACTTTGTGGCTCTGTGCTGTGATCAGAATCCTCTTCGGCTTGCCTAATAGATAGCAACTGTCTCCTCCTTGGGTTTACAACAAGCATCAAAAGCTTCAGCTAGAGCAAACTACACAGACAGATGTGGCCCTAATTGGTGTCTGATAAACGCATGCAGAGTATTTTTGGTTAAAAAAAGGCTGAATACTTGAACATCAAAGTTTCTTCAAATAAAGATGTTGTGTATTAGTACTTCTCATGAAAAATGAGATGTAAAGAGCATACCTAAATGGCTCTTGGTTTCGATATACAGTTCTACACACTTATGAAGATGCCAGACAAGTGGCCTTTGAAGCACTCCGCTAGAACCTTTCAAGGGATGGTTCTTTAAACCCCTGTTTTTATACATATGAATTGTAAAGCTCAAATGATCTCTACATTAAGGAAATAGCTTGCAAGAACCATATCCAAGCCAAAAACAATGTAAGAACCATTATTTTTATAAATGTTTAATTTGGTACAGAATGTTTGTTATGTAGAGGTTCTTTAAACCCTTGTCTAATTTATGGAAATTATCTTTAAAAAACCATGAACTGATAGGTTCTACAGCAGTTTTCTGCCACCTGTATTTTTAAGAGCACACACTTAAAAAGATGGTTATTCAAGGGATCTTTAATAAAGAAAATGTTTCTAAATAGAACCATGAATATTCAAAGAACCATTTTTGCAAATAATGGGTTCTTTCCATGATGAGAGTGTTCTTTAGATTGATGAGGAAAGTGTTGTAGGCTGCTATATACAGAACTTTAAAAAAAATACTTCTGTACAACCCCCAAAAGGGTTCTGCTATCCTTATGATGTCAAACTTGTAATAATAGAGGAACCATTTTTGTTGCTATATTTGACCATCTACAACACATTTCTAATCAATCAGAAGAACCCTTTTGCTATGCAAACTTTTGGGTTCTATGAGTGTTCATAGTTCTAAATTGAGGCATTTTTTTTTACTAAAGAATTACTGAAGAACAATCTCTTTTAAGAGTGTAAATATGAAGGTTCTTTGAACATCACAAAATATGCCTCTCCAAAGTGAAATGTTAAAGAACTATCCACTGAAATGTTCTATAACATTGATCCAGGAACATTTTGACACTTATTACTTTAATCTGGCTTCATACAACAAATGGCCCCAACAATCAAGAACCAATTAAGAACCTTTATTTTTAAAAGCATAAAAGCTTAAATTGGCTTTTTTTGACAGACACCTATGCCATTCATTGAGGTTTGTTATATATCTACAAGTTCTATGGCATTCCTACAAAGAACCCTTTTGCTCCCTTTAAGATTTTTAAGAGTGTTCTTGGAATTCTATGGTCAAATGATATTTAGAGTACATACGCACACCCCGCGTATACACACACGCCCCGCAGACTAAAATTGGCCAGTGTGAACGGTCTCTCTCGCTCAGCCGTGGCCTTGACGACGATCCACGGCACCCTGCTCTGCTCTCCCTATTACAGATGCTAATTATGCTATCTCACCCTGCTGCTTCCATAACCAACCCAGCATAATGCCCAAATTAAGACTTTATTAATGTAAGTCAGCATCTAATGGTTTTAAAAATGATTTATATTGTTTTTCCTGCTCTGAACAAATTAAATCTGTAGCTTAGATTAACACAGGCCTTTCATCGATGGGGGAAGTTAAAAAGCCTGTTACTGTCACATTTTCATCTTTAGTTCCACATCTGAAAGCTCCAGGCAGGCAGAATAAACAATCGTAATGTAGGGGAATTTCAACATGAAGCTTTTATGGGAGGAGTTTATCTTCAAGAATAAAACATAGCAGGTTTTTTAAGCTATATACTTTGAATAGATGATAAATCAGACTAGATTACATTGAATGACTTTGCATTATCTCAGAAATTACTGCAAGAAAGTGGCCAACTAATGATACATATTCAGGGCTCTTATGTATGTTTTAAAGGTAATCACAAATGCTGGGATTTCTCTCACATCACAACAGTCATATTATTTGATGTCAGCTAAGAAATAACCTGTGATAAAATCTCAGAATTAGTTGGCAGCTGAATATAGCAACGCATATGAATTTTCAGGCAATTTTGGGTAATTCTGAGGTTTGATTACTGTGAGGCTTTGAAATAAGAGCATGCATGGTGAAATGTAATATAGCCCACCTCTTCCCCCATCCCCATTACTCTTAGCATGCTGTGAAATTCCCATCTTACACACTTTGCTGGCCAAGGCCATGAATTATGCATTGTGCCAGAGAAATCCTCAATCTCACGCTTCAAGACCACCGCGCATTACCCTGCTTCTATCTCTATTACCAAGATGAATTGTTGAATGGGGAGGTATTTGATGGGATATGGTTCTAACTTCATTGTTTGTTTGCTGTGTAAAATCTCTCTTTTGTGCAAGTCTCCTTTGTGTGTTGAACCAGTGGTGGATTTTATGGTTCTTCAGAGGGTGAAAATGGCTGGCTTGGTTACAGGAGTATGCCATTTGTGACGGAAATGTTCATGACTTCATATCTTACTGTACTGAGGCTGCTGTTTGGGATCATTATGGTTGTGCTTATGTTGTACTGCCATTTGGCATGTTGTGACAATAACGATCATCATCGCAAATTATGAACGACAGCAGTAGAGCAAATCATACAAAGCTGAACTGTTGTCTTCAATCCATCTGCAGACTTTCATTTGGTACTTACATGAAGGACAAGTATGTTTAATACAAGTATGTTTAATGTCATTCAGGCTGCAAAAAACTGAATAAGCAATTAGATCCCATTATGTAGTTATATATAGCGAACCCTACATGTAAAAAATATTGTACCCATCCAGACTTGCCTCATAAGGATCATTAGTGTCCATTCCTTTGAAATGTTCTCTATTACACTGAGATATTTAAGTGTGTTAGATCCACTTTCCCCATCCTAATAGCCTTTCTTTAGCATGTCTTATCAGTCACTGATTGAGCCTCTAATATCATCGTGAACATTTCTCGCACTGTCTGTAATGATAAAATATTAGCTATGCTCTCCGTGTCATAATTTAATCTCAGGCTGGCATTTGAGGTCAAGCCCAGGTATTAAACTACTGAACCTGCATTAACTGTGTTGGCTTGCCTTGTGTTCTCTTCATTATATATGCAAATGAATAATGCCCATTTCATGGTATATCTTGGAAATTAGGCATGTAAAGCATGCTAAGTAGTTAAAAGATTTCTTTGTATTGCACATTTTGGAATTCTGCTCTTTTCCAGTCCTTTAAAAGCCATTTCAAGGTATACCTTAAAACATAAAATACAGTTTTCCTGCTTACTACTGACAAATGAATATTCTTTATTTTTTATCTTTGTCCTCTTTTTCTGTGAGTAACATAAAGTTCATTTCAATGTATAGTTTAAGTATTTAAAGCATTCAACTGTCTTCATGCATCCTAATAAAAAGTAAATATTCCTTTATTGTCAGTGATATATTTTGAAAAACTTTGGAATTCTGTGATTCTCTAACATACAGTCTTAACCCAATTTCAATGTGCAGTTGAAGCATGCTAATAATGTAAATGCACAATCTTTATTCATCCTATTGAAATATCAATATTCCTTTACTGCCAGTGGGATATTTCGAAAAATGTTGGAATTCTGCACTTTTCCAACCAGTAATGTAAAACCCATTTCAAGGTACAGACCTTGCATGTAAAAATGCAAATGCACAGTCTTCATGCATCCTAATGAAAAATAAATATTCCTTTTCCACCACTGGGATATTTTGGAAAACGTAGGAATTCTGCTCTTTTCCAGTGAGGAGTGTAAGGCCCATTTCAACATATATTTGGCATATAATGACTGCAGGATCATAGTCTTCATGCTTCCTAAAATATTCCTTTACCACCAGTGGGATATTTTGGAAAATGTTGGAATTCTGCTCTTATCCATTGCGCAGCACATCGCTTAGTATTTGGTAGCATTTACAATAAACACTCTTATTGTGTTTGACCTTCTCTTTAGCAGGCATGTAGTCAGAAATAACACTTAGACAGTTGGATCTTGACAAAAAATGCATCTAATCCTCCTTTTCAATAGGTGGGCCTCTGATAACTTTTCACTCATAATTAGCTGGTCTTGATATGAGAGACGTTGGGAGGAAATTGAACTGTCAGCAAATGGAGGCGTGCGTTTGGCCTCATCACAGTGAGTTGGGCCCATCATAATTTGTTCATTTGGTGCCTATCAGTCCGGCTTCATCTCCCAGGCGCCAATCCGTTGACCTCCCCCTCCTCAATTCCATTTGGTTCTGCTTTAATTATGACTCAGCAAATCCAAAGCAATAGCAGAGCCCACCTCAGCTGTCAGTCAGCATCTGATTGACATAAACCAGATAGCCAGCGTTCTTCGAGGAAAATTGAAGCAGTGGCAGCTGAAGATTAAAACGGCTGTCGGTGTGTCCCCTCTTAGCGAAGCTATAACCCACCGGTCCTCCTCTTTCTTCGCCTTTCCTCTTTTCCTTTTTTGTTGTTGCAAATATTCACGATGGACCCTGCATGGTAGCATGCCTTTGTCCGCAGGTCTACATGTGATTAATATAAATAGGTGAAAAGGCTTTTAACATTTCTGCTTCAAAATGTCACCCGTCGCTGAGTTCTACTTGAGTGAGTCAACCACAGAAAGGTAATTAGTCCAATCTTGACAATGCAGCCATTCATAGACCCCTTTTTGAATGCCTCAATTAAGCAAATGCTCCACGGCTGTTTTGCCAGTTGCAAACGCATTGTGGTACATGCTCTTGCTGGCCGTGCTTAGGCTTAAGCTAAGCACTTAACAGCCATTTGCTCAAGGGGCATGGACCTCTGGTTGACATTGTACATTCATTGGCCATAATAAGACATGCTGAAATTCTTTCTCAGAAGAGAGACGAAGGGCACATTTTTATCAGATGGATGATGAAGCATTGATTTTTTTGCCTGTTCTAAGGAAAAATGATGACTGTTGGGCCCTCCCTAAGGAGCCGAGGTGCCGATCAGTATAGGCGATTTTAATTTGGCTTGCTTCTTCAACTCGCTTAACCCTCATGGGCTCAAGCCAGCAACTGAAACAACATTGTAACAACATTACCTCAACATAGTTTTCTCACGCTTTACTTATAAACTTCTGTCAGGAAGGTAAGAATTGCTCACTGATAGCATCTGCCAAGTTCTGATCCACAGGGCAGTTAATGGGTTTAACCTAAATGATTTTCTGTCATTCTCTTTTGGGGGGGGTAGTCTCAAACCGGGGCTTTGTAATAGGCCAATTTGTTAACCCTCTCAGAGTGAGGGCATTCAATATGTGTTTGGTCAGCAGAGAATAGGTTAGGACTCTATGTTGATAAACCTGGATGCTTGGTTGCCTTTTCAAATGTGAGTTTTTATTGGCTTCTTTGACTTTCTACAATACGAAGAACAGCAGGAAAAGGAAGGAAGAAAGAAATGGAAGAAACAAGCGCACAGTGAGAGACAAAATGAGGGATTATAAAATGCAATGGATTACCAGACTGACAGAAGTTACTTGTTTATAAGAATTTACTCACAAAAAAAGAATCTAATATTTTTGTGATGATGTTCTTATACCATATAAAATACTGATTACCTCAAACTGTGGTTATACTCATAATACTCAACCAGATACGCAACCAGAGACAGATGGCATTGGAGAGAAGTGACTCGTCTGTGCAGCCTACCATCGCGAAGCGATGACGGTGTGTGACATGACATGACTCAACAATTTTTAAGGTAGTAAAAACACTATATTTTAAAGTTATAATCAACTGTCTATAATGAAAAGCATGGGTTTTATATAAAAAGGTTCGTATGACTCCCAGCTATAGTGGAACCTTTTTTGGTAAACCATTTAAATGAATTATATGCAACAAGTTAAACATTACTGAAATGTTAATATATACTTTAATAAAGACTATTGCCCTATTAAAGCATGTCTACCCAATTAGAATTCATGATGTTTGTGTTTATGTACTAAAAACTCTTACAAAAGACACGTGGGGAGTCTAAATGATGTGTCTTTTGTTTAGAACTAGAGATGAAAGGCTAACTTTGGCAGCAGACACTAGAACTCAATTGTCACCTAAACAGCCCAACATGTCCATCAAAATACATCACCAAAACATTAACTGGCTGAAACTACAGTGTGTCCAGATTTTATTTAGTAAATAATTATATCCATACCTTATTTAACCAATTAACCAATTATATTAATTAAATATTAATAAAATATTAAAAAATATTTTGAAACTTTAACATGTTTACATATCACATTTTTTTGTTTTCCATGATAAGTGGAAACGGGTCTAATAAGAGTTTGTTTAATACAAAATGTATGGACCATAAAAATATGCATTTAAATACAGAACACTAATAAATATGCATATTAAAACTATATCACTTTGGATTATACAATAGCTTTAACTTGTAGACATATATACAGTATATATGCAAAATGAAAATCCAAAGCTCTCAGACGAGGTTTAATATGTACAAACCCCACAATTATCATACAAATTGCACCTACCCTTATTGATTTTATGCAGACTATTACCAATATGTTTTGGAGGGGGGTATGATGCAGTGTTAATGTGTACAGTATTAGAAATACAATTACCCCTGCACAAATCTCTGTGTAATTGTTTATTATTTTCCTATTAAGCAAACATTGATGATCAATGATTTAGAAAATAGGGCAATGAATAACATCAACATTAATAGATTTGCCTCTGACAGTAATGATAGATTATTTTAATGATCACTGCAATGTCACTTCAATGGCATTTCAATGCAAAGAGCCCACTCACAAAGGTATATTTGCTAATGGCTGTGTTGTGTGGGGCTTCCCTATTTACAAAGATTATGTAGCTTTTGGCAATTAGGTCCCTCCTTCTGTGCTGTACTGACATATAGCCACACATTGTCCTCCAACCCACTGTCACTGCATCAGAAATACACATCTGACTAAGAACAAATGAAAACTAGACACCAGTCAGCATGATCTCATTAGCATAATACTATCTGAGCCTCTAAAGCAGTCATTAATTATTCTTAGCTTTAGCATTTTGGGTGAGGAGAAATCAGTAGCAGAGTGCTTGGCAACTGAATGAAATCTTACCCAGAATATAGAAATGCACAAAATAAGTCTCATACAGGAAGAAGCAATTCCAAATCAGACAAAATAGATTTAAAAGCTTGAAATTGATAGCTGTTTTCTTTTGTCGCTGCTTCATTCTGCTATTGTTATTTATCTCACATTCCAACAAAATTGATCTTGATGCAGTGCAATCACAATTACTCACTTTCTTAATTGGCCGGCTCTACATTAGACAATGGAATCCGATTGTCTGGGCAGGAATCAATGGTGTTACCAGAGAGAGTGTGGGGGCAGGGATTGGGCAAGCAGTCTGTGATCAATCATCCTCCAATGGTTACTGAAGGTGTTGCTTTCACTGGCAAAAATGCCAGCCACAGGTTCAGGTAGTGTACTTTTTGTTGCTAAGAGTTGGCTTGGAGACTGTATGAACTTACTTAACAGTGCTTTCAATTATGTCAGAGAGTTATATTAGAGCGGCATTCAAAATTCTAATACATTAACTTGTGTCTCTGAACAGTGAGCTGAATTCCTATAAAGTGGCATTCTATAACTCAATTGTGTTGTGTTTCATTTTGAACTATAGACTTAATATATTATAGTAAACCTAAGCCTAAAATTTAAGCATATCTGTAGAGCAATGAGTTTCTCAAAAATCATATTTGATTGGAAATCACAATTTCCCACTTTCTTATCTTAGACATGTTTGAAGTCCAGATTCTTTTCCAGATTTGTTTCTTTATTTGAGACCTGGAGTTTTGATGCTAACATACATAAACTTTAGACCTCAGTAGTCACTCAAATGCAAATAGTTTCTACATTACATTACATTACGTTTACAGCATTTGGCAGATGCTTTATCCAGAGTGATGTACAACAGTGCTTTGTTTCCATTAAGAAAATTATTCCAGCTAGTACAGACAGGTTAGAGTCCAAACTAGTCCTCAGTTCAGACACTGTTAGAACAGAAGTTTTAAAAGGATCTAGCTAAGAGTATCTTCAAAACCAGCATACCTTTACAAGCAGAGAATTAAACCAAGTACGGAAAGCAAGCACACAGTCCTATCAGAATGTTCTATCAAAATACATACAAAAAAAACTTCTCATCCAGGTCTAAGATAAGATCACACTGTGGTTTAGGACATGGATTGACCTTTAAAAAATAAGAAAAACTTGTATAGCTGAATGCTGTGTCCATCATTTTAGACTGTGCTGGTATTTTAATGGATGTCAGACCTTAATTATGATTAGGAAGGGGTTTCAGTAATATACATCTATTCCTGCATTTCAGGCCTGTAACATATTCTAAAACAAAGTTGAGATTGGACAATTTAGGGATAGTAATGAAGGGGGAAAATAATAATGACAAAATTTCAAACAGGTGATGTCAACGGGTGATTGTAATCATAATTTTGTATAAAAGCAGTATCCACAAAAGGCTTTGAGGAGCAAAAATGGACAGGATCACCAGTTTGTCAACAAATAGTTGAGAAAATTATTGAAATGTTTAAAAAAATGTTCCCCAAATAAGATTAGAAGAGATTTGTATATTTCTCAATTTACATTGCATAAAATTAAACAATTCAAGGTATCTGGAGGAATTTCAGTGCTAAAGGCAATGGTACAAGCCAAAGCTGAAGACCTGTGATCTCAGTTCCCTCAGATAGCACTGCATCAAGAGCTATCATTCATCAATAGCTAATTTAAACACATAGATAAGACTCTGTATTTCAGGTCTTTTTTGGAAGAAATTATACCTTGTGCTTCAGAACAAAAACAAAAAGGATGCCAGAAGTCAGCATTTGTCATGGTATGGAGTTGTGTCAGTGTCCTTGGCAAATGTCATTTACACTCTGAATTGTTTGTACACTGAGATTTTAGAGCATATGCTGTCTTCAAGATGACAACAGGGAAGTTTATGTATTTTTAACAATACAATGCAAAAACACATGCTGCACATTTTACAAAGGAATGGCTGCAGAAAAGATGGTACAGGTACTTGACTGACCTGTCTGCAGTCTTGAACTGTCCCCAACAGAGAATATGTGGAGAATTTTGAAATAAAAATGTGACAACAATGGAACAGAAAAACACCTGAAATATCTAATTGCTTGTTATTCTTGGTGCCAAAATATCTATTAGGTGTTGTGAGAAGAAATGGCAACATTACAAATTGATAAATGCTTTACCATCCCAACCTTTTAGGAATATGTTGCAGAACTGAAATGCAGGAATGGATGTATATTTACAAATAAAATGAAGTTAATAAGACAAAACATGAAATATCTTGAGTTTGCACATGGCATAAAGTGAAAGTACATGTAAGAAACACAGCATTTTCCATATTGTCCCAATGTTTTCTGATTTGGGGTTGTAGAAATTGTTATTATGCATATGCTACATGCAAGCTAACACAGTACATTTAATACTGTCATAAGGCTCATAAAAATAATCAGTACATCCCAGCACACTTTGTCAAATGGAGTAGTTATGTGTGTTTGGCAGTAGTATGCTACACTTTATGGAGCTGATGCTATTGTATGAGAATATTCAGTGTTGTATAGTTGTAGTTGTAGCTTTAATTTCATGCAACTTAAAACAAGTGTCAGCTTGTGTAACATTTATACAGCAATGAAAATTAATTACATTACAACTTATTTGCGATAGTCTTTTATTGCTGAACTCAGGACCCAGTAAGACAAATGATTAGCTTTACTGCAATATAATATTTTGTTGACCAAAGAGTATGATCGGTCCAAAGGAAAGAAACATCAATAAGATCACCTCAACAAGTCAGTAGTTTCTAGCTTGTCTCCCACTATTCAGATATTTCTCCTAAGATAAAGGACTCAATAATCTCACGTGTCTCATTTTGAGTTTTACTAGAGCTCTCCAGAATGTCTCATACATGCAAATGCAAATGTTTAACAGGATTTTGATATGTACTCAATTCTTATTCAAGACTAAGAGTTTTTTTAATAGAAATGATGTAGTAATCTCATGCCTTCGTTCTGTCACAGTCAAGGAATTTTATGAAAATCTCCATTAGGAGTCCATTAAGAGCACCTTTTTAAGCAATAAAAACGTTCCTCTGCATGCTGTTTACCATCAACAGAGCAAAAATTGGCAGTGCTCTCTCTGGGTGGGTAGATGGGGCTATCTCTCCCTATCACTCACACATTGCAATGTCCGCTGGTTCAGGTGTCTACTGATTGGTCCATTCGGAACTAGGAACCCTGAGCTTTCCTCTGAGTACTTTGGCTCCCCAGTGATGGTGTATCAGCTGTAGTTTGAAAAGAGGCGATGGCCGCATCACACACATTGGAGGAGGCATGTGCATGTCTTCACCCTCCTAGAGTCAGGGACAGTGCAAAGTGATGGGGAGAGCCCTCTAGTGGATGGCATGGGTTAATTGGCTACTACCACATTGGGTAAAATTGGTAAAAAATATACAAAAAAGAGTTCCTCTGGCCAGTGTTTTTGAAAACGGCATTCATTTCTCTTAAAGATTACAAAAGTCATCTCAAGTGAAGTCAAATGTATGTATATATAGCATTTTTTACAACGGATGAAGTCACAACACACTTTTATAGAGTTCATAATAACAAAACACAAAACGTTAGGAGGAACTAGACTCACATGGGGACACTTCCTCCTCTGATCAACTACTTATAAGTTTTTAATAGACAGTGATCATACCACCCTATGATGCTTTTGTAGAGTTCAGGTGTACTGAGATGATGGCAGTAGTGAAACAGGAATTGTAGTAATAATACTTATAGTAATGGTAGCAGCAAGCAGAGGTGAAATCTACAGTCTTGACTGATCATGTCGCCAAATATAAAATGACAAACAACTTCAGAGGACTTCAGACACTCTCCTGGATCTTCTTTTGGATTTATAATGGGATATGTGTCTATGGTGCTTGGATAGGAGCCATCATAACATTTGCTAATGTTTAAACAAACACAGTGGAATGAAGCAGATCCAGCCTTAAAAAGGACAAACAAACTAATCAAACGAGACGCGCAAATGACCTTATTTATTAGGCTCAGAGTTTGCATTATGGGGAGTTATTAGTGTGAAATTGATAATTGCTTGATTATGGGAGCTAATGTCTGGTGGCATGACGAGCAAGACCCATTACGCCGTCACGTTTGTAGATGTCAGCGAAATATAATCAAGGTCAGACTGCACAACAGCTGTCTAACGACAGGCCTTAGTGCACAGAGGAGAGCAGAGTACTTCCAGTGTGAGCGTACTTTCTTTTCATTTGAACATGCCAGCACTGAATAATCATCTGTAACCTCCAAACAAAGCCAGACTGATGCCTTTACATGAGAAAGGGACAAACTTCTACAGTTTATTTTATGTTAATATAACAAGATTTTATTCTAAGTAATGAAAATTGGTGTACTCATAATAAAACATTTACAGGATGTTCAGTACTGTGGTCCAAATTTTTTACTTGAAAAAAATCAAACCCCGCCCTTTTATTTTAATCTAACACTGTAGTTAATAATGTGTTGAAATTTTTTTCAAAATGACTTAATATTTAGGGTTTTTAGATGGAATGCAAACAAAGTGTCTCATATAAGTGATTATTATCAGTTTATACAGACAAAACAAAAAGTATAGAAACCAACAATAAACCATTTTATTACCAACTAAACTGTTGAGTAGAGCTGTGATGCTCACTATGACTGACTGAGTCTGTGAGTCATGAACATCATCACAAACACTTTGTCTGTAATTCAACATGTAAGATGTAATGAATATTTAATATTAAAGCATAAAAACAGAGAAAGTCAGTAAATGTTGAGGTTACAGTAAATAAACTAAACACAAACTAAGCAGCATTGTTTACAGTCACTGACCTTCTGTTAGTAAAAATTACATTTACTATATATCTGATTTCATTTGATTGAGCAGTGATCAATAAAAAATCAACTTATCCTGATAAAAAAATGACACTTTTACTTTTCAACAGTAGTAGCAGCAAATGGAAGAGTGAGACAAATGAAAAAAAATTATGCATACCCTGGACCACCTAATGTACACCCTCTTCAAATGAAAATATTTTCAGCACATTTTAGTGTTACTATTTATTAAAAAATGATACAGTTGAAAAAATAAAACATACATTTGTGTTAGAACTTTTGTACAGGCCAGATTTTTCCAAAATGTCAAATTAAGTGAATAAAGAGTAAACATTTGCAGATGTTTGTTTTTTGTAGAAGATGGGTTCACTTATTTACACTTAGAACATAAGTAAATACATGGAGTTTAACTGGGGGCACACAATTTATACTGTAGATGATAATATAGTTATTATACAAATACTGTAGTGTATTTTAATATGGCAGTGACAATTCCTTTTGATTAACCTTGACTTTAAAAAGTTGCAAATATATATATACTTGATGTTTAGACTGCTAAACTCAAAGTGGAGACGGGTGAACTCCCACAGTCCCCAGCTCATGCATCAGGGCCTTTGATGTTGAAGAATAAGACATGCAGTCATATTTGCTTTGCTTGAAAACCAGAGAAAGAGTCAAAGCAAACTTTTGGTTGTGAAAGTGGCAAAACTCTCTGCGGACTAGACGACTGTTAGTTTTATGGGTTTTTTTTTTTGGTTTTGTTTTTTCTACGTCTTTATCTTTTCTCTTTGGTGGTTGTTGATGATGTGTCTGAGTGCTTGTGGCAGCTGTGTGTTATGTCTAATAGAGCAGAAAGGCTACTCAAAATAAAGCTATTTGAAAATTTGTTTATGTGAAATATTTGTAAATAAAGGCAGGCCTCCAGACGACGTGGCGTCATATTCTGCTGTCAGTCTGCATTCTGATTTTGACGCTGGATTTCGAGGCTGCTAAGTGGACCACATGTTCGAGTGAATCCCACAGTGTCTCGCCTCCCCCTCCACTGCTTCCACAGCTCTGTTCCAGTGTGTTTATGGGGGCCAGCGAGCACACACTGATGTCTTATCTCTGAAGCACAGTCAAGCACATCCTAAAAGTATTCCCCTTTGGCATCTCAGACCTAGAAAGTCATATTGCTTTACTGACGGAGCAACACAGACTATCAGTGAATGCAGCTGTGTGCTATTCTTTGTCCTTTTTTTAAATGTTGCCTTAAAAGACAGATGCTCCAGTGTATAGACAACACAGTAATTGTTAAAGTAAATGTGCTTGAATTTTGAAATGTATCGCATAAACTGATTAACATATCAAAATCTCATTATTTAAAAAGCTGCCCTTATCATTGTTTGCCATGAATGGATGAATAGAAAAAGTCAAAAATGGCAAAGAATTAATTCTTATTACTTTAACATACAATAGTTAAGACAAATGTACTTAATTTTTTGTCTGTAGTTTTTAAAGTTCAGTGATTGAATTGTGAAAATATTCATATATTCAAATATTTCATATTATATTCTACATGTAAATTAGTCTTAAATTGAGATCCATTACATATGTGTGTGAATATACAGTACCAGTCAAATGTTTGGACACACCTTCTCATTCAATGGTTTTTTTTTTTTTCCTTAATTATAAATTAACACTGAAGTCATCCAGACTACGAAGGAACACATAAGGAATCATATAATAAATTTAAAAGTGTTAAACAAACCAAAACATGTTTTAGATTTTAGATTCTTCAAAGTAGACACACAACTGATGTCTCAAACACATTAAGAGGCAAGAAATGCAAGTCATGAACTCTTGACAAGACACAGCTGTTAACTGAAAGCCATTCCAGGTGACCACCTCATAAAGCTGACTGAGAAAATGCCAAGAAAGCTGGCATCTAAGCAAGAGGTGCCTTCTGTGAAGAATGTAAAATATAAACATATTCTGGTTTGTTTTACACTTGTTTGTTTACTACATAATT
>BRDA01091034.1:32547-72746 GCA_036984385.1 Crenuchus spilurus
TGACACTTCTTTTTGTATACATTTATATCGGCGTTCGCCGTTAATTGCCCGAGGAGTGTTATCCCGGTTTATACGTTCTTAGTCGCGTTATGACTCCAAAAGTACTGTAGTCTTCTAATTAAAGTACTGTAGGCTTCTAATTAAAGTGTAATAGCGTAACTTGTTTTTATTTTGGTTTTGAAACGAGTTTTCCCCTAAACTTGGGTGTTGGAAACGTGACGCTTAGTCAGTGCGAATGGTGATGTGGTTGTACGAAAAATATTTGTGACGTCTTGTGTGGTATGAGTTTTACTTTCTTCTCTGTCATGAAAACCTCAGTATTGCGCTGATTCTTGCATATTTGGCCCTATTGTGAGGAGCCCGTTAATTGCCGCTTGCGGCTATATTTACATATGTTTTTCTTCACAGTTTGGATGACTTTAGTATTAATCTACAATACAGAACATTTTTAAATCATGAAAAAAAAACACTGAATGGCCAGAAGGTGTGTCTAAACAAATATATAAACACACACACACACACACACACACACACACACACACACACACACACACACACACACACACACACACACATATATATATATATATATATGTAAATGTAAGTGTACAGTCATATATCATATGCCTGGCTTCTTTTTATGTAATATCGTTACATTGTACTGCTGAAAGATGGCATACTGAGAATTCTTTTTGCCATTTTTACACTTGCTGCATCTTCTTTCAACCAATTTCAACTCCATCTAGAGTTCGCTTCGTAGAACTCTTCTCACTGGAAAAAGCCTCTTGCCATTTTGCTCTGCTAACTACCTTGAGCAATCACATTTGATGCTCCTTAATTTTGACCCACTCTCCCCTTCCAATGCCTCTTTTCCAGCTCAGCAATCGAGACAATGTGTTTGCTTACCAAGCCGCTTCGCTAAGTGTTCCTTTGCATGTAAATTAATCTTGATTCAGTTGACACTGTCATGCTGAGTGGTACAAATTGCCCATAGCAATAAAACAGCATGAATGGAAAAAAAGCCCAAATTGAAGCACTTGATGGGATGTTACTTTGCTTTATGCCAATACATTAGTGGCACATAATGAATTTCCCTGGTCGGAGAAGTATGGTATGGTAGATTTTTAATTTTGACTTCAATGGAGCAGCACCATGTCTTTTAAAATCTGAGTCAGACAAACCATTAGCAATGAGGATGTTAAGGTTAAATAGGAAGCAATGCATTCACTTGCACAGCCCTGAGTGCCATCCATCATTCCATTTGCAGCAGCTTGACAAAAGTACTTGGCTTTAAATAACACTCGATTTACTCCCAGTGCAGAACAGGCTTTTAGCATAAACAAACATAGCTGCATTAATTTATTAAACACCAATCTTTCCAAAACCAAAGGCGTATGAAGATAAGCCAAAGAGTAATAGATGTGCATAAGGGATGTTTTTTTGCTACTATTTACATTCATTTCATTTCTTCAAAAACTAAAGCATGGCATTCTCACAGAACCTTGTTGCAGTGATCATTTTTGGTATGATTTTTTTTGTTAAATGACTATGTGCAAATTTTCTAATAAAGTTGAACTTGAAGAAAACAGCTGTGAAATAACCAGCAACAAACTGCTCTTTGTGCATGTAGCTTTTGCTGAGAATCATAAATCAGTCTTGTGCATGTTGATGGGTACTGCAACATCATCCACTGCATGGACTGTGAGCAGCAGCAGCCCTTCATTTGAATGGCCAGGATGTTTGACCACTAAGAGGCAGCACTGCTCAGTGCTTCAGTATGAATGAAAGCGTTAATGGCTTTATAATTACCAATATTACAGTCATTTTTGTAGTAATGTTGATATTGCTTAGACAAATTAGACAAAGGTCTGTTGCAGGTTAACTAGCTAAACTGAGACAATATTCTGTTTGATAAGCTTAACATTTCATTTGTCATATTCAATTCCATTAAAGGAATGCCGTAGCAAAAAAAAAGTAATTTACATAAATTTTCCTCTAACCTAAAAGAGGCTGATCAGACATGTCATAAACCTAAACATGCATCATGCCCAAAGTTTGCTTCTTTAGGATTTGAAGTAAAATAACACAAATGTTGGGAGACATAGACACACTGATTTTAGCTATATTGGCTTTGCAGCTCTAAAGAAGGAAATATCAGGCCTTTCAGACCTTGGCTGATGAGCTACGGAGCAAATAGTGCACATTTGATTTGACATTAACATTAGCATAATCACTGTACTGATGATCTTGTAATTTAGCAAATTTACAAGAGGGAATCCTCAAATGAATACTGCCATAAAAACAGTCCCGTTACGTCCTGGTCAACACTGCATTCTCTCTGTATCCTGTTTGCGGTGGTCCGCGTGGGGCCTCAGTGCAATTTACCAACTCGAGGATAATCATTCTGGCAGCACAAATGGAAGGGCCAGCCCTCTTTTCTCACTCACTGCTCGCTAATAGGATTGTGTCTGCTTCAGCACACTTTAATTGAGGACTCCATGTCAAAAGAGAGCCAGCCTGAATGGGCTGCCCTCCTCAACGGCTGGTCACCGTTAAAGTGACAAAAGTGAAGGGTGACACCGACTGAGAGAAGCGTGTTATGATTTTTATCACAAAGCATGAAAATGACAGTAATTGCTTGGTTTTAACCTCCGGACATGATATGCGGCAAGCAATTGTAACACCACTGCATAGTGCATAGTGCTTAGACTGTTATCTATGTGGAGTGAAATCTTTAAGAAACAATTGACAAACATTAGAATTTAATGAAAAAAATACACAAATTATATATATATATATATATACACACACACACACACACACACACACAATATTCAATATTGTGGTAAAGTTCATTTGTGTTCATAATTGTATTTAAACTTACATGTTTTATATTCATACATACATACATACATATTACATATGATGTGAGATATTTTATTCCTTTGTATACTCTTTGAATAGTAATTTATTCCATTAAAATTTTTTATTAAAAGTATTAAAGGTTATTTACCTCAAAAATGAAATATTCTAATAATTTTAAGATTTCTGATTTTTATTAACTATACACTAAACTGATCAACAGAATGAAGTTTTTCCACAACATTCTGTTTTTATATGGTACTGTATATGTAAATGTAAATAAATCAAGCTCATTTGAAATATTATAAATAGAGTTAATGCAGGTATGTAAATTATACTGCACGTTTTACTGATTTGAAGTTAAATCAACTTCTACAGAGAACTCCTACTGTTTATTTAATTAATTTGACATTTTGCAATAAAATGAAAGTAAAACTGAGTTATGGCACATTAAAGATTGCATGTTTTATCGCTTCCTGCATCTTAAGGTAAACTGAAAATAGAAACCGTACAATAAAATGTGCAGAAAACATTGTACATGTACAGTACCAGTACCAATCAAATGTTTGGACACACCTTTTCATTTTTCTACATTCTACATTTTTCACACCTTTTTTTCTACATTGTAAATGAATACTGAGGTCATCCAGACAATGAAGGAACACATAAGGTTCTTAAACTTAAAAGTGTTAAACAAACTAAAATATGTTTTAGATTTTAGATTCTTCAAAGTAGACACACAACTGATGTCTCAAACACATTAAGAGGCAAGAAATGCAAGTAATGAACTCTTGACAAGGCACAGCTGTTAACTGAAAGCCTTTCCAGGTGACTACCTCATAAAGCTGACTGAGAAAATGCCAAGAAAGCTGCATCTAAGCAAGAGGTGCCTACTTTGAAGAATGTAAAATATAAAACATATTCTGGTTTGTTTAACACTGTTTTGTTTATTAAATAATTACACATGTATTTCTTCATAGTTTGGATGACTTTAGTATTAATCTATTAATTAATGCAGAACATTTTTAAATCATGAAAAACACTGAATGTCCAGAAGGTGTATCCACACTTTTGACTCGTACTGTAGTTCTGAACTTACTGTGTGACTCAAATTCCATGCAGTAATTTTAATTTTAATGTAATAAATTTTAACACGGTCTAAAATTAATACTACAATCAAACTAAGGTCTGATTCACGTTACCTTAAATGCAGGTACATGTTAAAGCAGGGGTAGGCAACTTCAGTCCTGGAGTGCCGGTTTCCTGCACAGTTTGGTGATCTACCTGATCAAAAACACCTGATTCAACACAGCAGGCAATTAGCATGTTTAATTGTAGTGTCAGAGCAGTGACATCACCAAACTATGCTGGACACCGGCACTCCAGGACTGGAGTTGCCTACCCCTGTGTTAAAGAATACCTCATTAACTGGACACAGGTTCTGCCAACAATAAACCCTGTTTTTGCATAAAGTCAAATGTACCTCATGAATGTAAAAATGTAGATAGAAGTGATGTATATGACAATATATTCCCCAGTAAATATGTCATTAAGAGGTTATAATGGAAATGTTAAATATACATACACACAATACATTTACCTCAGTAAGCAACTGATCAAGACATTACTGGACCCATTTGTATGTTTCTCATGCTTGTAAATACATCATATATTGATTCACAGTTACGGAATACATTGTTTTAAGACTAATAAATCAATAGTAAGCGTACAATTCAAGCTGTTCAGAGTAAAACTTATAGCTTATTACATACTAGGCCTTATTATTCAGTAATGACATAGAAAACATTGCAAACTGCATGAATGGAAGTTGGAACTTGCTGCAAGTCTATAAGTGAATATTTACTCTCATATTGAACATTTTAAACAATGAAACATTACAATTGAATTTGGTTGTTACTTATTTTATAATTGAAGCTTTTCTTCTGCTAAAATTCTTCAGTGGATAATCCATCATGGTATCATTTTCCTAAGCACCCATTTACTAATCCTTGGATAACCATCATTCACAAAACATATCTCTTCTTATCTGTAATGTATGCTTTTGACACATAGCGGATGAAAAAAAACAGAGTCAGAAGAAAGGACCCTTGAGTATATTACTCATTTAATCCTGATTAAGGCTGGAGAGAGAGGGGGCTTTAAGAGTCTGCTGATAAACTCCCTTTCTTCTGTTGATGGTAATTACTGGCATCCCCTGAGACGAAGCTGAGCTGCTGGCGACAGGCAGGGTGTGCTAATCATCCGACATGAGGCACTGTCCAGTTGGTCCGGGGACGAATGGGATCCGGAGCGTTGACTGGCTCCACTGCATGTTTGAGGACGGCCTATTGTGGCCCTTTTGTTGGGGATAACTGGCCAGCCATTGTGGCCAAATATGTTAGGCAAATTGAGGCAGATGGCTCCGATTCAGACACGTGGCTTTCCCAGGGCTGCGGCAAGGGCCGAGACAGTGAAGAGGGGTGGTGCAGGTCAGGGCCCCGCTTGGCACTTGTTAGTGCCTTCAATAGGCCCATGTGTCCCTGTTCACCCTCGATGTGTTGTTGCTGAGATACGCGACACTGAACGCTCTCCTCTTGCCCCACTGTGGACAGCATGGGGGTGGCTACCCCAATACTCCATCTTCCCCAACAGGCCTGGGTCTGGTCCCTGTCTAACCCCCTGGGGCCCCACTGAATAGCCACAATTGACAAGGGGGTATTGGCCCATCCTAAATGGCTTTTTAGTCAGCTGTGATAATAGACTGGCAGGTTTTTGTCACCATCTCACTAATAGCTGGTAATTATGGGATTTGCGATGTTTTGGTATTCTCTCTAAATCTGCTTTTTGTGTGTATTTTGGATACACTGTGTCAAGTCTGGGATAAAACCCATTATTTATTTTTGTTTAAAATAAAGTACTTTTTTGATATAATGACTTTAGTTAGAAGGGACCAGGTGGCTTGTTTCCAATGTCATGTCTATTAGTCTCACAGAATCATACAAAAATAACAAGCAGCTAAATAAAATTCCACTTAAGTCAAAATTCAAAGAAAAGTTTTAAAATTTTAAAGTTTTTAAATTTTAAAATAATAGTGATTTTTTTTTTAAAAAAAAGGCCCTGATCCAGACACTAGACAAACTAACAAGGTCTTGTTGGAATTATGCATTACACAAGAGGTGTGTGACAGAACTCTAGATGCAAGAACCAATCATTTTTATCCTGAGAAAATGTATTAGTCCTAAAGGTCTTGTCTGCTGTCACAGAGGAAAATAGTGAAATAAGTTTAAAAGTCGTCTGCTAACCAACATCCATATTTAAGAATGAATCTATAATCTTTATTTATAATGTAGAATATATCTCTTAAACACTTTGGAAGCACCAGTTGTTCTAGATTTACATTCCTCTTGCCTGGCACTGATTTTTCCATGTAGTAATCTCAGAAACAAGTTACCAGACTATTACTGGGTCAAGACTTTTCCTGTGATGAGCACATCTTCAGTGCCTGTAGTTAGAGAACATATGTATCAGATTTTTTTATAATGAATTGTGTTACTTATACTTTATAATTAAAAGTTTTACTGATTCAGCTTTAAAGTAAAAGCTACAACATAGCACATCTATGATGCATACAACTAAAAACATTATGTATGTATGTATGTATGTATGTATGTATGTATATATGTAAAAACTCATGTGCAGTAACAGTCAAATGTTTGGGCACACCTTCTCATGCAATGTTCTTATTTTATTTTTTTCCCCTACATTTTAAATGAACACTGATGTCATCCAGACTATGAAGGTAACACATAAGGAATCATGTAGTAAACTTAAAAGTGTTAAACAAACCAAAATAATGTTTTAGATTTTAGATTCTTCAAAGTAGACACACAACTGATGTCTCAAACACATTAAGAGGCAAGAAATGCAAGTCATGAACGCTTGACAAGACACAGCTGTTAACTGAAAGCCATTCCAGGTGACTACCTCATAAAGCTGACTGAGAAAATGCCAAGAAAGCTGCATCTAAGCAAGAGGTGCCTACTGTGAAGAATGTAAAATATAAAACGTATTCTGTTTAACACTGTTTTGTTTACTAAATACAGTGGTAACTCTACTTACGAGTTTAATCCGTGCAGGAGCCAAGCTCGTTAGCTGGTTTGCTCATTAGCTGGATGAATTTTCCCCATAAGAATACATGTAAAACTGATTCATCCGTGTCAGCCGGCCAATATACAGTATACTTTAATATGCTAAATAATGTGTTTATATGGGTTCTTAAAAACATAAACGAGACGACGACGGCGTTCGTGTAGGCTGGCCGCTAATGAGAGGGAGACCGACGGTGCTCATGTAGGCTGGCGGCTAAGGAGGACAGGAGGACGGGCGTACGTGTATGGCATGGTTACACTTATCATATGAGAAGTAAAAGTAAAATTTATCTAACTTCCTTGTTCACTACCTTTTGCTACCTTAGCATCGCTTTCAACAGGCACTTTCACTTTCACTGGACAGTGGTCAAAAGTATTGACTGACCTCTTCTTCTACGGTAGCATCTAGGAGATGCTACGACCACAGAGTCCCTAGCGGTTTGGCATACTTGAAGAAATTTACACTACTCGTTACTTGGAATTTTACTCGTTACCTGGAACAAAAATATTCCGAGATCTCGACCTGGAATACTCGTTAGTAGGGATGCTCGTAAGTAGGGTTACCACTGTAATTACATATGTATTTACTCATAGTTTGGAAGACTTTAGTATTAATCTACAATGCAGACAATTTTTACATAAAGAAAAAACACTGAATATCCAGAAGGTGTGTCCACACTTTTGACTAGTACTGTAATTCTGAACTTACTGTGTGACTCAAATTCCATGTGTTCATTTTTCATAATTTTAGCGTAATTAATTTTAGCACTGTATAAAATTAATACTACAATCACATTAAAGTCTAATTATTGTTACCTTACACACAGGATCAGACTGGTACTGTATATACACATGATATACAGTACCAGAATGTTGAAAATGAAAATATATATGTGATGTATTCTGTGATATATCAATGTCAATTTTGTACTGTAAATATGTAATAATGTACTCCTTTTCCCAATACTACAATGCTTTCTTGATCCTGTCCATATTATGTTGTATTGTCTTTTGCATTTACTGCATTGTATTATATGCACATCATTTGCGTTGCACTATGGTCCTACAGGAACATTGTTTCCTTTCATTGTGTACTTGTATACAGCTGAAATGACAATAAGCCCTCACTTGATTTGACTTGAGAAGCAAACTGTAATTGGAATGTAACGTCCACAATGCTCAGAACATCTACAGACATGGCATAATGGAAAAATAAAGACAAGAGGTCGGCTCTTGACTTTCACATGTACAGAATAACAAAGACTCATAACAATGGTTTCATTCTATAAAGCATAATGAAGATGTTCCTTTGGAGATCTTCTTCACACTATTCTACAGTACCTATGACATCACAACTATGGCTTCCACAAACATTGTACTTCCAGAACTCTTGGTGAAAGAGGTGTGATGTTGCTCTCTTTATTTTCACAATTTGCTAAAATGTCAAGGCACAAACTAAAAGTATTGTTTTATGAATGCTTTCACAATGTTCTCAAATTCTTTCATAGCACAAGAACCTATAAAGTCTAAGGCGTCCCCCATACATTGTACATATACATCTGTCATGAAAATGCCTAAAGGAACAAAAGAAATAGTTATGTGAGAAGCTTTCCACTGACTCTTCTGGCATCTCAATTACCCACAATGCTCTTGGAGTCTTCCAAAGGCGGGCGGCCTCGGCTCCACGTGCAGGAAGCGGGCCGCGGGTCTCTATTGTAATGCGCTGCTTATTCAAACGCGCGGGAGGTCAGGAGTGAAGATGTTACCATGCGGCCATTCATCACACCCATGACATCCTCTCCCCTCCGCACCCACACCTCCAGGCAATGCTTTATAGAAGAACAAACACGTCACCGCCAGCGGCCTGGTCATCCATTTTCCCTGCATCGTGCATTAGGGCTGCATGAATATCCTCATGCAGGACCTGTGGCTTCGCATGAACAAAAGCAGGGGAATGCTACGACAGCCGCGTGTCTGGATTTAGGCTTGAGGATAAAGCCTCGTCCTCAAGATCTCGTTGGGACCTCATGATCTCTTCAAGGAGAAAGGATTCAAGGAGAACCAAATCTAAATTCAAGCTATATCAAGCAACTGTGGACACCACACACAAAGCCCTATAAATTTTAATTAATGGTTCATATGCCAGTAGGAACAATATGCACTCCTGAGCCTAAGCCCAGTAGCATTAGTTCATTGTCTGAAGAAGGCGCAATCTGTTGTAGGCACTAGTGGATGTCCTCTCATTATTAGCAGACAGCATGCCACTGATCCCCTCCCTCCTCTTCATTTGGTGCCCACGTAACCTCCCCCGACAAATCATTGGCTAATTATGATTCCGGACAGAGTTTGACGGTGGCTAGCGCTTGCATCTGGCCCCCGAGGTGCCTCCGGCTGCAGCTGGCGAGGTTTTGCTCTGCAGCAGGTTGGCTGTGGCCCGTCATAAATAAAGGCTCTTATAAACTGGTTATGAACACCTGTTAGATCATCTGTCAGCCTAGCCCAGCCGCCATCCATCACCTGCAGCTCGGGGAAGTCATCCTACCCCCCCCATCAAACCCCCTCAGCACTAACCGCACCCTTAACACCAGCCCAATACCTTCCATAGAATAATAAAAGCCAACACTGCTGAGAGTGCCAGCGAGTAAAGAGAGGGAGAGAGAGAGGATCTCTCAGGGAGGAGCAACCGAATGAAGTAAAAAGTTTACTTTCCCATCAATAAATCAGTGGTGAGGAATAGTGGATGGAACTGTCGCTGTAGACAGACTGCACAGGCAACAGACAACGTGACAGAATAAAAGCAGCTCAAGGTTGCACTGTCATTACACTTTTTATGACTTTTTTCCATGGCTTAACCAAGGATAGAGACAGGCTAGCTTAGGGAGAGAGGGGTGGTGTACAGGAACTTTGCTGAGGAAACTGTTGCACTTGGAGAAACATTTTGATGTGTGTCATTATGATATAAACATCTTGAAGAGCCTAAACACATTGATCACACATTGAGGGAGTGTGGAGTTTGTGTAATCTAGAGACTGGGATGTTATATGAATCTGTAACAATAATTTATGTTGGATCAGATTATGAGTCTGTCAATCTGTGTCCCTGTTAATGTTCAGAAATGACTAAATACCAAAAACAAAACAAAATGGATATTTCTTGATGATGAGCATGCATGCTGTTTAGAAATTATGCATATATTAACAGTAAAAAATATAGTCCATCGCCCTTGCTTTATGGCAACTATTACACCCTATTTAGTTTCAGTTTTATGTGCATTATCACAGGTCTTGGCAGAAACTATAACTTTTATGCATTCATAAAGTTTAATTTGAAAGCGATGAATCAAGAGCGGCCAGGATATCCTGCCATCCATCTCCAGGAGAGGCAGAGGAGTGGAGTCAGAGTTTTTACGGTGTTTTCTAACATGTTTTATGATCTTAACTTAGTCAGGGTCTGACATACTCAACTCCATCCCTGAGCGGCACCCTGGGGTCTTAAAGAAAGTGGGTTACCTGTTCTTCACAGTCCCTCTTGTTAGTGTTGCTGTCAGTGGAAGGCATCAGTGCTGGTCTTAAACAGCAAGAGCCTTGCACAGTTGATTTCCCAGTGGGACATTTTCTTGCTCAAATGTTGTTCTTTGATGGCGATGGAGATTATTCCAAAATTCTTAAAATAACTAGTATGAAACAAAACTGAGACATGAGGAAGTTCTGGCCCAAGTCAAAATGCATTGGTATTCACTGTATCAAAACTGAGAAGATGTTGAGTTATAAGCTCCACAAATCAAAAATTAATCACCTTGCATATTTAAGGAAGTACTCTTGGACAAGGACGATCAGGCTATAAATACCTGCTGGGCGTATGATGGGATTCATAGATTGAGAAGAGGTGGTACAGTGCAGTGAATGTCTCATTTAATGTGTGGAAAATGGGTCAAATGCAGATGTTAATGATTGGCAAAAAGAAGTGATTGAATTTGGGTAGTTCGCATCAGGAAGTAGCTGAAATTTTCTTTCGGTTATACATGTCTACTGGTGGTGGCAAAAATTCTAGTCTACAAGAATTTCTCATCAGAAATGTGGACTCTTGCATGCAGTTCTGCTTCATATGTTCAGCATTTCCCTGTGGGTATTCTTTCAGAATTTGTAACATTTGTGAAAACTTCCAGCGGTGCCCGTCCATCAGTTTTGTCTTTCGGCCACAATTCCGAAAAGAATTTTCTTTATTCTAGGATTTTTACCACTGCTGGTAAACACATATGACTAAACGTTTCCATACACCTACAAATTCAGCTACTTCTTTCACACTCCAGCCTTAGGCATCCAAATCCAATCACTCCTTTATCATCTACATTGTGGCCCATTTTCCACAAATCGAGTGGGACATTCATTGCACTGTACCACCTCTTCTCAATCTGTGAATCCCGTCACACACCCCGCAGGTATTTATAGTCTTATCATCCCCATGCAGCGCTATCTGCAGTAGCCTGACTTTAATACCACCTTAAACATGCAACTTGATTAATTTGTTTTGTCTGTGGAGCTTATTTAAATTACTATCATAATCCCAACTGCCAACCTGAAACTAATCCTGACACTAACCTTAACCTCAACCCCAAAAATCACATAAAGTATGATTAGATGATGATCTATTATATCTAGTAAATCTTCATCCTCTCAGGTGAACACCTACAGATATTAGCTTACACTCTTCTATTACAGTGAAAAACAGCTTAATCCATCAACGTTAACAAACTGAACATATACAAAATACATTCAGACACTTCAGTACTGTTGCTTCACTGATACTCAAAAGTATTAGGACACTTGTTCATTCATTAGAGAACATAGTTCAGTTGCTCCACAGTTCAGTGATGGGGGGGCTTTTTACCCCGCTAATTTGTGCCTGGAATTATTCATAGTGCCAATAGGTTCAGATTTATCTGCTCAAGAGTCCTGTACTATTGACAATACTTCTGCACACGGACTAGACAAACTGTGTGTGTGCATTTGTACATCTGTGTTAACAATAACTGCAACTTAAAGTAACTGAATGCATTCATTAGAAGGGTTGACAACAAACATTTAGACATATAGTGTATGCTGATATGCTACTAATGAGTTGTTTAATCTTAAAATACTTCAAATAAAGTGTGACCAGAAGTTCATTTTAGTCAGTAACATTGGTAGGATGGTTAGAAGAATTCAGTCAAGATGTCACCAGTTTGGTTCATGACTACTGAAATCTTGTCCACCAGCAGTTTACCTAATAATACCTAAACCAATTAACTGAACCAGATACTAGAAGATTGTCTGGGAGAGTACAGGAAATAGTCACACTTAAGATAAAGAAGAAGGAGAAGGAGGAAAACGCATGTTTAGACTGTTTAGATTGTCATACATGATTCTGAATAAGAAACCAAAGCTGTTGTTTTGGCACTTTTATCATTAAGAAGACTAATAACTTACTAACATTCTCTCAAACTTTAACATCAACCCAAAACCCTAAGCCTTATCCTAATGACTCATTATAATCACTTGATAGCTAGCTTGTTAGCAACGCAAGCATCTGCAGATGGAAGCTGTAGGGACTATCAAAACAAAGTGTGGCCAAAATTGCCAATTAGCATTTTGAAAGCACTTATTGTTGAAAGCAAAAGAAGCAGAGCTGCTTCTCTTTTATCCATCTTCTCAGAGGTCAAAGCCAAACCTTCACCGTGGTGGCTTCAATCAGATTAAGCGAGACCCTCCCAGTTACCACCATGGAGGGCCCAATTCGCAATCACAATCTGTACCAGCAAGAGGCCGTAATGAGACATCAGAATGCGTCTCACAGTAAACCGAGGCTCGCGATCCATCTCGCTTCTGGCACATGCTATTACAGAGGAGACGAGCAGCCCCCACCGGCCTGGTGTGACAACTTGATTTCCTGCTCTCTTGGTGGGGCATCTCAAAGGGTGACATGATAGGCCTGTTAATTTGGCCGTGTCGCCGTGCCTGTGTCAGTGTCCACAGGAAGAGGAGGCTATATAGTGCTTCACAGAGAGAGAATGGGCTCTGTCTAGGCTACGGAAGCACCTGTCCAGCCTGACAGGGAAAAGCACTCTGTTTTAATGTGGGGCTTTGGGCTTGGTACTTCGATTGACAGTAGGAGAGATGCTATACACCCATACTCACACAGACACACACATGGACACCAACACACTGCCTTTACACAGTGACAGGCATGGGCGGAATGGGGCAGCAGTGGCTTCTTTTGTTTGCCCTTGATGAGCATGTGATTAATGGAAATAGGAGAAACGTAAGGGCGCATCAGTATTCAAATAGCCTGCCATCTTCTTCTTCTATTCACGTGCATGACGCCTTCCAAACATTCAGCCTCAATCAGCCTCTCTCACTTTCTCAGCTTAAGCCATTCAAAAATTCAGTTTGAATAGTGGAAAATAGCAGCCGTGTAGCTGACAACACAAGAAAGAAATGCCTTATTTACTCATCTTTGCCTATGAATTTTTAGGGTAACGAGAAATCTTACTTAAATGCATTGAAGTAATAAGTAAAATATAAAACCTACCTAAAAAGCTGAGAGTCCAACATTTGCTTCTTTAGTAAGAGAACTGATAGAAAAAGATTTTCTGATCACTTAGACTTGCATTTATTTTTATCAAGATTAACCATGTTACTCAATAAGTAAGCAAACTTCAGATACTGAACATCATAGGTGTTTGACTACATTTGTGGTCAAAACCTCCTTTAACTGACCCAAATTCTAAGGCATAGCTGCCAATAAACAGCCACTCTAAATCACTTTTGGTGGTGTGGACAACTCCAACGAAGAGTCCGTGTACTACTTACAGGCTTAATTGGGCTGATCTGTGTTGAGTTCGTTAGAGTAATTTATCACATAATTGACTGGGTGAAGTAAGGACTAGAGAGTCTTCAGACAGACAGCTTCGTGAAGATGCACAGACACAGACATGGCCAGAGCTGTCCCTCATTGAGTTAGTAATACCAAAGCCAGCATGAGTGCACCTTAATGATGTGGAATGAAATGTTCAGTAGAGTGTTGTGTGAAAGTATGCCTAAAACAAACAGGTTCGATACCAGAACCCAACTTTAAAGGTATCAGTTTCCAATTTGGCACCACCTAGGACCAAACCTTCCACCCTTCTACCCTTGCAGGAACATTCTTTTGATCAAATGCTGTTTTTCTTTGCCAATGATCAAACATAACCCTATTGTGTTGCTTGTGCCTCTGGTGAATGCTGCTGTTTTGATAGCTTCCATTGACTCCAGCTCCTTGAGCCTTGGGCATAAACACTCCAGTGCAGGTGCATGGCTCTGGCTCTTGGTCGTCATTGCTCCTTCCTTTCTGCCACCAGGATTTCTCCATCTCGGGCTGTAATTAATGGCGAATGCACAATGCGCCGCTGGGGCGAATGGCGGAGAGTGCTGAAGAGGATGCCTTTTCGTCTAAGTGCCTTTTTGAATCCAGCAGAGGCCGTGGCTGCCAGTGGGCCCACATCAAATAAAAAAAAAAACGAAAAAGTCCTCATTATTTCAAGTCATTCTGCTAAGGAGGGTGGCACTTAACCCCCCTCCCCATCCACCACCACTACCACCACCAAAGAAACCTGGAACAGTCTAATTGTATTTCCTATTTGAATGCTGATAAAAAGGGAAAGAGTTGGGGGGGCTTGTGGTGGAAGAAAGTATGACAGAAAGGAAGAGGCAAAGGTCTTCCATCTATCAGAGGGTGCCTCCAAGAACGAGTCACGCTGTAAAGTAGGAGCATGATGAAAGAGCAGAAGAAAGAGCACTGCGGTTTATTCAAGAAAAACACTCGGCTGATAAATTGAAACAGGCTTTTCAAGCTGGTTTTTCAGATCCGCTGTTCTAATAAAGGCCCCAAATACACATCTAGCAGTAATAAACGGCAGCGCGTTAAGAGCCCCTTTCTCCTCCAGCAGAGCCACTTTAAATGAGATCCTTGCTTAACACTTGCCTCTCTGCCTCGGGAAGATGGCTCTGCTCTTCGAAAGACCCGTCAACAGACCATTGCTTTCCTGTTTGCTTTTAGCTTTGTTTTGCCTCCCAATAAATACTTATTGACAGCCAATTAGGAGGAGAATGAGGACAGAGTACCATGCACATGTCAAGTGTACTGAAAAAAAAGAAGGTGTCCATTCACTTCATGTCTATCTATCCACATTACTGAATAATGTGATTGTGCAAGGTTGCTTTTTAAAAACCTACAACAGCACATTTACCTAAGTGTACATTAGTACTTGGACGTTGTTGTTCTTTGCGGCAGCGTTCAAATGGAAGTCTTTTGAAGGACATTTACTAGCAAGCTAAAGATTTGAACACAGGGCCACATTTAGCCCACCTTCCTTTCATTTCATTAAGGATCGTCATAAATGCACTGTTTGCCCATTAAGATTACTAATGCACAATAGAAACAAATCATCTTTCAAAATTGAGAGTTGCCTGTCTTGTGGGTGAAAAATGAGGCTTGTCATTAGACAGGATTTCATTAAAGATAGCAGCCCGTGGTGAGAGAGGTTTTTTTTTTTCGGTTCCACATCATGGGAGCACGTTTGCTACGAAGACCCCGCACGCCACCGAAGGTACTGAATTATTATTCAACGTTTCTCTTGCGAATATGCCAATGTCAGAGTTTTAAATCCCAGCTGTGGTGGAGAGAATGTGGCGGTTCTCCTCCAATGGCGAGCTTCAATCAATTAAGCAGGTCCACGCTGCTGGGCGGGCGGTGAGGGGCTATTTAAATTTAAATGTGCGTGTCATCTCCGAGCGCCTCGTGGGGTCTACATTGCTTCTGCTCCAAGGGGAAAAAGACATTAACACCGTCTGTCCTTTTTCTCTCTCCTACCACCACCACCACCCCACCCCCTCCTCCCTATCTACCCTCCTCTTCAGCTTGTCCTCCAAGAAGCTAATTCTTCAGACACCACTGGAGACTGTGAGCACTCTCTCTGGGACTTTGCACTCAGTGTTCTCCGAATTGATGTTTAGAAACTTTCCTTTGTTTACACCTCCCTTCCCCCGTGAGGCCCTCCTATTGCAGGGCTAATTGAAAGTGACAGGTCTTTAATTGAGGCGGTCTTAAAGCAGTTGCTGGCTGATGAATAACGATTGCGGTTTCGCCAAAGTATATTGGTGCACCCATAACATGGACATTTTAACCATGTGGTTGCACTCTATGGAATCACTATGGTGTAGGGTTGTCACTATACCAGAATTTTGGCTTTAATACCAATACCAAGTGGATATTTTGGTTATAATATTAAAAAGATCACAATTGTCTGTAATTCCAAATGTTGATTTTATAGAAAACAGACACATTTTAATTTATACACCATCTGTTCTTTTTTAAATGTAATATCTATAATCAGTAAATTATAATGTTGGGGGCGCCAAGTGGCTCAGCAAACCAAGACGCTGTCTAATCTGAGGATCACAAGTTTGAGCTGGGGCCAGAGAGAGCAAAATTGGGCGTGCTCTCTCCAGGTGGGTAAGATGGCACTCTCTCCCATGTAACTACTAAGTATTGTAGGCTGTCTCAGTTGTCTGCCAGGCGATACATCAGAACTGGAGATCCTGTGCCTTCCTCCAAGCGTGTTGGCTGCCTGGTTGGCTAGTGGTTTGAAAACAGGCAGAGCTTGACTTTACATGCATTGGAGGAGGTCTGTGTTAGTCTGCACCCTCCAAGAGTCAGACAAATGATAGGGTGAGTCAACAAATAGGTTGGTCAGTTGGCTAGCAAAACACATTGGTGAGAAAATCAAGTAAAAATAAATAAATTAATTAAATAATTTTTAAAAAGCTAATTACAGTGGTAACTTGGTGCAACATTTTTGTCAGAGAAAGTATTGAAAGTCAGTGCTAAATTTGAGTATTAAATTGTTTCGATTCTTAGCTCCACTCTGATGGATATCACATACAATCGCATCATTATTCTTAGAATTATTATAAAGTGCCAATTCCTGGCAATCATACACATGGTCCCTCTCCTCAAATGCAATAATCACAATAGGACAAATCAGTGTTATGTCAAAATAACAAAGAACTTACTTACCATTGATATTTGATTGATAGGCTGACCTTGGAATTGTTAGCTCTGCTAAATGTTTTTCTAGCTATCAGAGCTAACGAGACAGTAATTGGAGCTCAGCATGACCAGGTCTTCAAGTTATTTATCATTGTTATTGATGTTAGCAGGGCTGCTACTAAAGCTGTTAATGTCTAAGTTGGCTGTTAAACATTTCACAATCAATGAAAAGTTTTTGCTGCTTTAATGACATGCTCACTGTACAGTGCTTTCACAGTAGCATTTTATTACTATTTAAAGCCACTCTAACTGCTTTTGAAAGCTGGATGAACTTCTAATCTACTATGTCCATTTGGCATTGCAGCCCCAAAACACAAGATGATTAAACCATTCTTGGGGATTTGGAGGCCACAGATGGTAAGTTCTGACCACTGCCACCCTTTCCATTTCAGATGCGATGTGACCATAGACTGTAAATAAATACTGCAAACAAGGACAGCAATAGAAAGGTGAAGCCAAAATGTCTGACGCCCTCAAGTAGCTGGTTGCAGTACAATTTAAAACCCAGTCCACAGTTTATTGAATGGGAGCTACAGCAAACAAAATTACTTTCCTCATTCATTCATTTTATTTAGTTGTGCTTTGTTAATTTGACAAGTTATACCTACTAATTAACCCCCCCCCCAAGTATTTTCATGATACTTTTTTATGATTAAAGGGGTGTAGTGATGTGGTAATTGACATCTTAGTGATGTGGTAATTGACATCTTTGTTGAGCTGATTAACAACTAATTCAGGAATTCAATCATTCTTTTACATTCTGTGACTCTGTTAATAAGATTTTATCTTCACTTTGACATCTTTGTAGATAAGTGATATCTTGTTCAGCAGTAAGTTGCACTAACATACACTCAAAAGGGGAGTCACCCCAACAGAGGATAGCTGAGTTTGAGTGGTAGCACTTCCTTGCATTCCGTCCCTACTGCGCATGCTCTGGTTGCAATTTGCATCTAATGCACAAGCAATATGGCGGCATCCATTTCATCCTCTATTTTTGGCTACAAAACATCATTCAAAAATGAGACTAAATTGAAGTTCTTATATACAGACTATGTCTTCTGAACCATAACAATTTGAACCTTGTGCAAATTGGCTAATGTTAGCACATCTGCCCATTTCTCCAACATTTAACACACCACTTATGAGAACAGACTTTGAAATGTGTTATTTCCATCACCTGTGAGTGGCCGTAATGTTTTGGCTCTTCAGTGTAGATTGACTATTTTATAATGGCTTTCAAGTGGCTCAGCAAATCAATACTATCAAGGTAGTAAGGCAACTGTTCTGTGCTAAAGATGGGAATAATATCCTAATTATCCTATTCATGGCTGCAAGGATGCTCATATGGTATATTAATGTTGATTCCAGGCTGTTCATGAAAGATAATTTAGTATTTCATTTTCATTATATTGTCTAAACATCGAGTTATCATACATGGTCATTTAAAACTCCAGCCCAATTGCTGTCCTGTTCTTGATATACCGTTATGTGGTTTGTTTCTCCATCGGGTGATGTTCAATGGCAACACTAATCATTAGCTTTTAGACTGCAGTGATTTAAGGGCTTTGGTGAACGCACACAGTGATTAGGGGGCTGGTATAGAGCAGTAAGGTGTCCGTGTGTGGCCATGGAGTAAATAGGCGTTTTTATTTATCGCTGTGCCAGGCGCTCCTTTGCGGAACAGCGCTCTTCCAAATTGAAATATAGCAGAGTTTACCTTTCTGATTAGGTCTTCAAGTACAGAGCCCCAGGCTATCATCTAAAAAACACTCTCCTCTGTCATCTAATTGCGGCAGGATTAATGTGCAAACAAGGCCCGCAGACTGTCATGAGGATTGATTCAGGGCCAGGGCAAATGACATCTTTTGTCCATTCTTACATACTCTACTGACAGTTGGGCCCCAAATCAGTTTTACCATAGAGAACTTGACCTGTCCTTGACCATTTTTACACTTACAAACATAATGATCATCTGGAGAGTATAAACAATAACATACATTGTATTTATATAGCAAGCTCCTAGCATTAGACAGTGAATTAAATACATCACCAGCTCACTGATTTATAAAAGCAGATTTTCTCTGTATATTTTTTGTGTGTTTTGTTTAT
The DNA here is from genome assembly GCA_036984385.1 of Crenuchus spilurus. Taxonomy (NCBI): domain Eukaryota; kingdom Metazoa; phylum Chordata; class Actinopteri; order Characiformes; family Crenuchidae; genus Crenuchus; species Crenuchus spilurus. The sequence goes on from BRDA01091034.1 coordinate 51,792, forward strand.
ATGATAAATATATAATACACTTTATAGAATCTATACTGCATACAGTATTAAACATATACAGTACCAGTCAAAAGTTTGGACACACCTTGTGGACATTCAATGGGTTTTCATTATTTAAAAATGGTCTTTATTGTAGATTAATACTAAAGTCATCCAAACTATGAATAAATACATATGGAATTATTTAGTAAACAAACAAGTGTTAAACAAATCAGAATATGTTTTATATGCTGTGCCTTGTCAAGAGTTAATTACTTGCATGTCTTGCCCCCTTAATGTGTTTGAGACATCAGTTGTGTGTCTACTTTGAAGAATCTAAAATATAAAACATATTTTGGTTCGTATAACACTTATATTTATTACATGATTCCTTATGTGTTCCTTCATAGTCTGAATGACTTCAGTATTTACAATGTAGGAAAAATAAATAAATAAATAAATAATTAAATAAAACCATTGAATGAGAAAGTGTATCCAAACATTTGACTGGTACTCTAAACAAAACACAAAAAATAAATTTAAAATCAGTGATGATTTCTTGAAATAGCAAGATTGTTAGCTTAGACAATTATTTTTGTATTTCTAATTATTTCTCATTTCAAATTTGAGGAATCTTTAAACACTTTAAGCAGTTTTCTTGAACATTACATTTTTAGTCAAAAATTGGGAGTAAGAGCACAAAGGCACACAACATTGACTTATAAAGGCAATCACATTACATGTTAATGATATCAACCATTTGTTATGACTAAACAACAATCAGAGTACATGTCCTTGACCTAATGATGTGCACTGTAAAGATGTTTAATTAAAATGTTTTCATTGCAATGTTAATGTAGATGGAACAATGTCAAAACAGGTTCAGTTTTGTTTTTAGACTAATTCAGACAAAATTTAGGTGAAAAATGAATAGTGTGTGACCATGTGGCTGTTTTGAATCATACACATTTCAGATTATTACAGTTTGATTCTTCTACCGGAACTGTTAGCATAAACAAAACCACATAATGAAAGTGAGATCCATCCAGTGAGAAATGAACACTATCCTTAACAAGAGGAAGCAGTGTGTTGAGAAACCAATTGTGGTGTCCATTAAGCTAATTCATTAAACACCATTTACTTCATGTCACTCACATGAGTAATGCTTAGAAGGTTGAAGCTGGAGTCTCTCTAATACCACAACAGAAAATTTGAAGAAAGATTTGTTCTCTGAAGGTTTCCCTGGTATGATTGTAAAAGTACATAAAATATGTTGTAGTGTAAAAATATTAATCTTTAACATGTATATGTTGTAGTAACCCAGAAAAAAAATTGCTCAAATGTTGCTCTTTGATGGCTTAGGAAATTTAATAGAGGTTCTCTTAAAATTTCTTGAGAGAAATACATGAGACGAGATGGAGACATGACGTACTTCTCTGTCTGACTGTTTATCTGGCTTTTTTTCTCATTGTTTCTCTGGCTTTATTTCTCATTGTTTCTCTAGCTTTGTTTCTCATTGTTTATCTGTTTTTTTGTCATTGTATCCCTGGCTTTTTTCTAGTTGTTTCTCTGGCTTTGTTTCTCATTGTATCTCTGGCTTTGTTTCTCGTTGTTTTTCTGGCTTTGTTTCTCATATCACTGGCTTTGTTTCTCATTGTTTCTCTGGCTTTGTTTCTTGTTGTTTCTCTGGCTTTGCTTCTCTTTGTTTCTCTGGCTTTGTTTCTCTTTGTTTCTCTGGCTTTGTTTCTCTTTGCTTCTATGGCTTTGTTTCTCATTGTTTCTCTGGCTTTCTTTCTCATTGTTTCTCTGGCTTTCTTTCTCATTGTTTCTCTGGCTTTCTTTCTCATTGTTGCTTTGTTTCTTGTTTCTGGTTGATAACACTCAAAACAATCTAAAACATGTAACACTAAAGCAACGGCGGCCACCTGAATACAGGTGCAAAAAACAAATAGCATCCGAGAACCACAAGAACAAATGTAGAAAACAAAGGCTGCAACTGGACCACACCAGCACAATCTAAAATAGAGCGTAAAGTCATAACAATGATGTTCATTTATCCATTTCATTAGTCTTTTGTTTTTATTTCTCATTGTATTCTTTATGTAAAACTATAGTTATTCTGTATAAAATGTATTTTTGTTAATATTTTGGAGTGTCTGGAATGAATTAATTAAATTTACATTATTTCTTTTGGAAAATATGCCTTCAGTTTGCTTCGGGTATCATCAGACACTGAATCAGGAACAGATTAAAATCCAAACAAAATCCACAGTTTCCACTGTACATGTGGAAAAAAGTTCCACTGTATATGTTTTTTTCTTACTTCAGTGAATTATGAAATGCAAAAACTGACACAACTCCCAGTCCTGGTTGTTAAATAGTTCTTATTGATATTTCTGTCTTTAGTAAATGTGTTTTATAATTTCAGCAAATCTGAACATAATGTGAGGCTTTAATGAGGTACTAAAACTCAATGGAGATATGAAATTGTTTGATTGTTTTCTCGGGAGAAATACCTGACTAGACTTAAACTCAACTATTTTTTGTGTTTACATCTGATCTCATTGTTTGAGAAATTACTGAAATATTAATTTTTCACATTTTTCATCTTTCCTATGCCAGTTTATAAGACCAAAACTGAACTGAAAATTAGAAATTAAAATCCTTTTATTTGACCTTTTACTGACAGCTTACCACCATTACAGCTCAGTTAGGTCATTTACACAAAGCCAACCAAGCCTAACTAGCTATTTGTTGTGATCCATTACTTTTAATCAAAGCTTGGATTGTGGCAAAACACATTGCTTCTATCATGGCTCTGATTAGCTTATTAAAGTCTATAGGAACCTGACCTTGGAATTGTTTGCTCTGCTAAATGCCTTTTGATATCCGAGCTAAAGAGACAAGAATTGGAGCTCGGCGTGACCAGGTCTTCAACATTGTCATCATGCTCTTCAAGCACTCAGGAATCTCCAAGATTACACATTAAGGAACAAATCCAAAATGGTTTTCAATTGACAAGTAATGGTGCAATATTTATCACAAATATATCAAAGTGATAGAATTTCTGTTTCAGGCTGGTTAGGGCTTTTCAAACTCATGATCTGTTCCCTAGCTATGCATTTAGAGGTGGATATTTTAAGATGAGGCTTTTTTCTAGGCTTGATGCTATGCCTTAGTGCAGGAGCCTGCTCCTTATGGGGCTTGCTGTCCTAACATATTTAAGTTCAGCCATCAACTGTGATGAAACACCTGCTGTTGGGGAGAAACAAAGCGCACTAATCCAATATGTATTTCAGACATGTTAAACATCACCTGGTCCCTAGACACCGGGCACCGCATGGCCATGGGACCGAATTTTAAAGCATATTTTTCTAATTTATGTACGGACAATAAATCAAAATTAAGGGCCAGACAGTGAAATGCATTTCTGTGTAGGCTCACAAAAAAATGTGATGGCAGTGACTGAATCGCACATGTTGCCTTGCTGGCCCATTTGTGTGCATGTGTGGGTGTATGTGTATATATATATATATATATATATATATATATATATATATATATGTGTGTGTGTGTGTGTGTGTGTGTGTGTGTGTGTGAGCACGTCAAGGAGAAGATTTAGAAAGAGAGCGCTTGTCACTTTATACCTGATTGTAAGTTTGCATGAAACAATGACACAGAATAATATCTTTGCATAAAGGTGTAGGGTATAAATACTAGAGAAGGCCATTAGAATTTACTACTTGAAGGACAGTGGTTTCAATGCATCATAAACTTTAATGCATGGAAATATGTGCACGTTTGCATTTTAATGTCCATGGATTGGCCTTCCACTTACATCATAGGTCATTCACACTGAGTTTAGAATTATAGGTCATGAGAACAAGAAAGATAGACCCTTTCCACGTCCCGATGTAGATTTCAAGCTCTAATTCACTGTAAAATTAATGAATACAGGGTTAATTCCTGTAGAATAAGTGCAACTCACTCTGGCTCAAAAGATCTCTAAAGGAGTTAATGCTGTAAATTTTATGAATTGTGCTAACAATGAAGTTTAAAATACTCGGATTGTTTTAACACTCAACACTGTTTGGATGCACCTGTCAAATAAAATGTTTTTAATAGTAATTGATATTTTAATACAATATTTCTACTGATTTGCTGAATTTACCATACTCAACAAATTATAATGAAATAGTCAGACATAGATTTGTATCTATTTGTATTTTAACATGCTTTCCCATCTATCTATCTATCTATCTATCTATCTATCTATCTATCTATCTATCTATCTATCTATCTATCTATCTATCTATCTATTGTTGAAACTGAATTGGTTTCTTCACCCAGAACAGAATTTTTGTTACCTATTAAGACCTTATTGACAGTAAAATCGCTCATGTAAAATGGACCCATATGGACTTGATTGGAGTTCACTGTAAATGATCTAAGACTGCACATGTTATGGCATTAGGGTAAATATTACAGGCTTACTAAGCTGTGACATGTTATAGTGTGAAATACAATGAAATTTGTATACAGCCAACATCGTACCCACAGGTAAAGCAGGAATCTCAGTGATGATGATGTCCACATAGTGGCAGTTGCTGAAAGGACATTGATGGATGCGGGGAACAAGGCTGTCAATCAGTGAGCTGGAGTCCTTGGCCAGTCATGCAGTCAGCTATGGATGTCCTCATACACACACAGTAACAGCTTTTTCCACTTTATGATGCGATGGAGACACACTTGAAAGCCCATACAGACCTATTTGTAAAAGAGAAGGCCAACAATTATTAGTTTTTAGTGTACTCAATCATCTAAGGTCTAGTGCCCAGGACATTGAACTTGTTATTTTACACTTATGCAATGACTATTATCGTTTACAAAGATAATTTTTACAATAATTTAGGAAACCAATTTTTTTTATAATTTCCAAAACTGTTACATTGTACAATCAATGTCAATGATTAACTGAAGACATCATTTTATTGATAATCTATCACTATTTAGTTTAACAAAAGTATATTAAGTACATGATAAATAAATACAACATACAGTAATCAGATTTGTACAAAAAGACCAAAAAAATAATTTGTACAAAAAAGATTTTAAAAAATTGTGATTTTATGTCAGGGAGCTGTGTGGAGGAGGAAACAGATTCTGTGGTGGTTTCCAAAACAAGGCTTTATTTGTAAAACTCAAGAACTAAGAAAACAAAATTTGACTATAACTATGATGTAAAGAACATGACAAAAACATAACATGATGATAAAAACTCTAGGTGACTACATGAAAGACAATACAAAGATTGACGAGGACTGTGAGACATGAGGGAATATATATGGCAAACATAATCAGACTGGGAATGAGCTAACATGGCTGGGGCTGGGGACAAGGCATTGCATGTGGACAAAGTAAACAAACAAAGAGCAGGTGGGGACAAGACAAGGACGAGGCTGTGGCAGGAGGTTTCACATTTTACCATTTAGCAAAAACTAAAAATTTGCTATAATGTACAATTATCAGATATTTAAACAAGAAGAGGTTGATTAGGTGATTAGCCATCATTAGTCTTTAGTCCACTGCAGCATTAGTTAATTTTTGTCATTCTGTCCTTAAGCAATGACTTATGCAACAAAATTTCATTTCTTAGTGTCTTCAAATAAACATAATACAGCCCTCAGGTTTGTACAAACAAAATGTAGTCATTCAGCTTTTAGTTTTTAATATACACAACCTACTCTGACCTTGGCACCTTTTTTTTCTTTAGACATTTTTGTTTCTGAATCATTTTAAAACAGGCTTCAATTGATGGTTATTTGTAAAGAGGAATGGCAACAATTATTAGTCTTTCATCTGATTGGTCACTAGGGATTATAGTACTAAATATTTGTCATGTTATCCTTAAGCAATTACTATTACACTTAGCAAAAATGTAGTTTCTTAATCACTTTAAAAACTGTTGCAATGTATAATCATCAGATACATGATCCCTCAACCTCTGTCATCCTAATTGAAGGAAATATTTGACGTTTTATTATATGTGAATGCATTACACACTCTTGGATTAAGGCAGTCTCTCATTAACAGAAAGCACAATTAGTGATAAACTAGCCATGGCGGCCCGACTCATTAGATGGTGAAGGTTTATTTAAAATCTGAGCAGTGCCTTGTTTCCACTCTATTCTCCACCATATGTATGCATTAATTAGGGAACTGTGGAGGAGGAGTGGATTAGTGTGTGAGTGTGTGTATGAGTGTGTGTCTGTGTGAGTGAGAGAGACAGAGAGAGAGAGAGAGAGAGAGAGAGAGAGAGAGAGAGAGAGAGAGAGAGAGAGAGAGAGAGAGAGAGAGAGGAAGAAAGAAACAGAGAGAGAGAAAGACAGAGACAGAGAGAGAGGGGCAAAGAGAAACAGGGAGAAGCAGAGTGTATGATGTTTCATGTTTCGCTTCAGCTCTACCCTCTATAACTGAGGATCTAATCAATCTGCCGGCTATTAAGTTTGTTAATTGATAATGCATACAAATTAGGCTGAGTGCTGGTTCTTTGGAGACTTAGAGCAGGTGATTTTAGGCACCAATCCAAATGGACTTTTAAAGCAGTCAGGTGAAATCTATCAGACAAAGCAAGTGAATCTACATCACATGCCTCTTGTACCTATACTGTATGTGTTTTTCTCTTCATAGTTGTTGTGGAACTAATTTAAAGGGGATGGAAGTAGAATACAGAAGACTGAGCGGATTTTCTGAAACCTGATTGTGGAAATACAATTTAATGTTCATTTGGAAGTGCAATTTTTTCATTACTGTGTTTGTCTGTCTGTCTTTCTGTCTGTTTATCTGTATTCCTATGCAAAAGTTTGTACACCTCTAGTCAAATAAAATGTTTTGTTGATTTCTTATTCATTTTAACACCTTACAGTGAAACCTCAGTTATTGTTTGCCCTGGATATCTTACAGTTCAGTTATCCTTGACTTTTTTTGGGAAATTTTGTCCCAGTTATTGTTCATCTGCTTGGTTTTTGTTGGAGTGCCCACTTGACTTGCAAAGCACCCAACCATATATTCGTAACTCACCCATGTGTTTGTCATTCATTCTGGCTCTGTTTCTCATTGACAACGCTCAAAGAAACTAAACACTTCACACTAAAGCGCCGCCATGCAGTGCTACTACCTGAAAATGGGTGAGAGAACGTCGAGCACAAGGACACAAAACAAAGGCTGCCGACTGGAACACACTGGCATGCTCTAAAACAGAGCGTAAACCTGTAAGAGTGATGTTAGATGTTCATTTATCCATTTCATTAGTCTTTTAAATTTATTTCTCATTGTGTTCTGTATGTAAAACTATAGTTATTTTATATAAAATTTATTTTTGTTAATATTTTTGAGTGTCTAGAACAGATTAATTGGATTTACATTATTTCTTATGGGAAGTATTTCTTCCGTTATCATTTGTTTTCAGTTATCATCAGACACTTTAGAACAGATTAATTATGAAAACCGAGGTTCCAGTTTATTTATATAGAGTTGCTGAATTTGCCAACAAATTATGGATGGATGGATGGATGGATGGATAGATAGATAGATTCCCAATTGTCTGGTACAACTCTTAGAAGATTCAATTGATTATCCCTTCAATGGAAATTGCACATTTTCCTAAAACCCTACTGACCAGGTACAAGGTATAAGACACATTAGAGCTCAACAGGCCTATTATTCTGACTGCGCCTGCAAAGCTTTATAAAGGCAATGCTCAAAATCCTCCACAATGCCACTTTCACTTCCATTTCACGTCATTCCATTTCGGAATCCATCAAAAGCGTCTCACAATGCAAATGAGACTAAATAAACATTAACAACTTGCAGGCACTGTACCATCAGACATAAATTAACCACACAAACCTGGAATGACACTTACCATCAGAGTAATGAGTAATAAAGGCAAAATAATGATCCAAATATTCACCCATCTTTATGGCTGATGCCAGGAAAAAATATTCCATTAATCTGCCACTTCATTAGTAGCACACTTATTTGAAATGCAAAATAGTTTTTCATAACAGGAAATACTGCACTAAACAACAAGCAGCACAAATGCATTCCAAACTTCCACTTGACAGCTTATCATTGTTGTCTGAACAAATTATTGTATCTCTATTTTTGTCTCTTTTTTTTACATAATCTGAAGAACAGCAGCCGCCCATTATATTGTGTGACCATTTGATGATAACCGGACCAATAGAAATATTCCAAAATGGCTTAAAATAAAATCTCATTACAAACGAACGACTTCTTATGGTTGTTGATTTTTGAGGCTTTGTTCTGACAGTAACAATAAAGATAACATTATTTATTAAAGGGAATCATGTTTAATCATTCCACTGATCTTATCTTACATTGTCACTGTCTTATGACAAACCTGTATCTCCATTTCTTCTCAGTTTTTATTTTTCATGATTTCCACATCATTTTTGCACAACTGTCCTGTGCATTTTAAGGAGAATGGACCATTGAAAATGCTCCAAAATTAGTTAATTCTCCAAACTTTATTGTTACCTCACATTAAGAGTTAAGGATAATTTTATTGTAGCAGTTTATTTGGATAGTCTATTGTGATGTATTGCATTTCATTTTTCCATCTATTGTATTTACCTTAATATTCACTACCTCAACCTAAAACCTACACTCTTTAAAAAAACGGTTCTTCAATGACTCTCAAAGAACCCAAAGGGCTTGATATGGTGAGATTGATGAGGAATGTGCTGTAGATGGTTCTGTATAGAAGCCTTTTGAAAATGGTTCTATATAGTGCACAAAATGGTTCCTCTATTATTATAAGCTTGACATCGTAATGATAGCAAAACCATTGTTGGTTCTATATAGAGCCATTTTCAAAAATGTTCTGTAAAGAACCATCTACAATACATTCCACATCAATTTGAAGAACTGTTTCTCCATGAGTGTTCATGGTTCTATATAGAACCACTTCATTTACTAAAGAACCCTTTGAAGAAGCATCTTTTTTAAGAGTGTAGGTTATGTGGAGCTATAAAGTGACTCCTGTAAAGTTACCATTTTGGAGATATAGGGCTTGAAGACATTCCATGCTTGGTTTGCAGTAGTCTGATGTGGTATAGTCACTTGTCAGGTCAGTTTGTGCACTTGTCTGGCTTTTTGCTGTGCATGCATCCCCACTGAGACAAAAAGATGTCCAAACTTGCCAGCTTCATTCTCTGATCAAAGCTGTGTGATTTGGTCAGTTTTGCCACATTGGAGACATTCCCTATTACAGAGATAAATAGCGGTGGGCCAATTGTCAACCAGAACTTGTAAGCTAATAAATTATTCCAATTTTCTCCCAACAGATTTCTCTAGAGACAACTGCAAGGAAATACACTTTTTGATTAGTGAATTTTCTCAGTGCGTGTGTGTATGTGTGTTGGGGTGGGTATGCATGTGTGATCGTGTGTGTGTGTGTGTGTGTGTGTGTGTATGAATGTCGACTTTGATTAGAGATACTGCTTCTTGGGTGGATGTTAGCTGAAGGGCTGTCAGTTTCTAATGAACTGACACAGGCTGGATTCGCCCACCTCTCCCAGTCTGGGAATGGTGAGGAAAATTAGCCTTAACCACAATATCCTCTCTGAGATGTTGCAGGGTTGTGGGGAGATTTGACTGCATATTAATGCACCCAGAGCTGAGGTACACATCCAAGGTGGAGAAAGTCACTTGGCGAGGACAGCAAGGAAGTAAAACAGGCTGAACCGTGACACAGAAACTATAACACAATGTTCATAACCTTAAAGACTTCTAAATGGTTATTGGCTTGATTGATTTTTAAGGTTCTTAAAACAAAGTTGACCCAGAAGTTACATTTACATATTTTGGCACTTTTAGTAAATTAATTTGGTCAGTAAAGGCATGTTTGAATCCTAAACCATATTTCTTTAGTTTAAAACTGGAGCATAATATTGCTAACATACAATAGAAATCAATAATCACCAAAAGCCCAGATGTTCCCCTCAAAATATACAATCAAAATTTCTTGAGCAAGTCACCTAACCCCCAGCTGCTCCCCGGGAGCCATGGATTGGGCTGTCCACCACTTCTGGCACATGTTCACAGCCTAGTGTGTTCAGTAGTGTGTCTCTTTCACTGCACAGATGGGTTAAATGCAAAGGTCAAATTTTGTTGTGTGCAAATCACGTTGACAAAAAGTTTAATCTAAGAGCTTAGTTTAGGGGAATTGCAACATTGTGGGTATGCGGTGTTCTGTCACAGCCTTCAAAATCTATTTTTTGGGATTGCAATCAAGAACAACATATCATAACAAAGGGCCATTTCAAGGTCCATAAACCTTTTCTCTAACCACCAGAAATATTTGCTATAATCTAAATCTAGGGCCACTGTAGTAGTAGACCCACCACTCTCAGTAAACTTGACCATGATGATTGCAGACCTATAAGTAAGACCAAATTTGACATTGAAACCTATTATCTCCTAAGATTTCCATGTAGACACAGTTCCTTGGACTTGAGTAAACAAACTCCTATCAATGCCAAACCCCTTAGCTCAGCTGTATCATAGCTTTATATTTCATACCTAACATACATGTACACAGTATACAGTATATTAGCACCAGTGAACATGAACACACAGACCATTTATCATTATAGGAGAATGCCCTAAATTATTACCTCTCCAAATCTCAGAACAAGGTCAAGGAAATGCCAAACGTAAATTGAACTTTGAAGGGTCAGCGGTTTTTACCTTCCCTATTCATCTTTTCTCACCTTCCGGCTTGGAGTGCAGAAGTGCAAGGTAATTACATTTCAATGGGTGGCAGAGTCTCATTATATCCTCCTATACCAATCTTCTGGAGCGAGCGTTTCGTAATTTAGTCAGGTAGGCTGAAGACTACATAGGAAGATCTCAATGAACTTCTTAGCTCTTGGTGATAGGACCTGTTTGTTGATTATAATCATCTACTACAGTATGTGGTATATACATTCACTTCCATCATTTTCATATGAAATTGCTAGTTTGGGGTTTTTGGACACTTGAGATTTGGCTCTTAATACTAAATGTGAGGCCATTGGTGATTTCAGCTAATGAGAAAACTTCTTTTTCTACCATCTTCTTGTTGGAGGCATCGTTCTGGAGGAAGAACCCCTTTCCCCAGAGTTGGAGTGTCTGTATGTGTGTGTGCGTGTGCACAGAGAGCAAAGCAACCAGCTGGGTTGTAGGGGTAATAAAGAAGGAGAATCAATAGGGCATGCAATGGAGCCAAGGTGCTGCCATTTATCACGGCGCTTCTCTGACTCCAATCATTCATCATGCTCAATGAGGCAGCAAATAGGAAAATGACTATTTGTATCAAACACATCTGCACTCATCCACTGAGGTATTTTATTCCCATTAACTCCCAAAGTAAAATACCCACTTTTTCAGCTGCTGTGTACTGCAGGCCTATGGTTGTGTGTATGTGTGTGTGTGTGTAATGTGTGTGTTCATATTTGTTGCGGTTAGTGGTCATAAAATTCGCATCGTAGAGGTATACTCAGCATCAGATTCCCCCCCACAATCCACAATCCAGTGTTGCTCCAAAGGTACCTCCATCTATCTGCTTCAATAACCATGTGTGGGTGTTTGTGTAAATCTATCCTTTGCCCATTTGCTTCAATTCTGTCCTGTAATTGTTTAAGCCTTAATTTCGGTAGGTGTCTCATTCTCCCCAGTAATGAATATTTCAGTAAATATGCATTCCATTAGCATATCATAATCTCTCATTTTTATTCATAAATTATCATTCAGAGGTATGGTGGAAGTTAATTTCCACTGACTGAGGCTACATCAGCTGTAAATGGGTGGATTACTATCATTATGGCGTAATATCCCATGAAATGGTAGAATCATCACTTAACTCTTTTATGAAGTGCTTGTGAATATTGAAAGAATAGACACGTGTGGATTTTCTTCTCATTTTTCTCATCACTCTGTTTTCATGCTTCTGTATTAGCATGATGATTTGATACTGTAACATATAATATGATAAATATCAGAACATATTGTATTTTGTGTTAAACAGCTGAGAGTGAAAGAAATTTCATTTGAAACAGTACATTATGAAAATATGGAATCCTCTTCATGTTTATTTCTAAACTATACAGCTCAGATAATGCTTTTAGCACATAAACTAGCACCCATGCTAGGATGCTATTTTTGAATTATTGAAATTATTACAGTTACAGTGAATCTTTATTATGTTTATGTTTAATCATATCTCCACTAATTACTATAAAAGTTATTTCTTCTATCTATGTAATGGGGTCTATGTTAACATCCTAAACAAACTAGCTGCCACTTATTTAAAACCTTTCTTTCATAAAGCAAGATAGAATTGTCCCTATGTTACTTTTAAAAAATAAACCCTCAATGAAGCTTTGAATAGATCTTGACTACTATAAACATAGGCTGATTTCCAGGACATGCCCTCCCTTACAAAATATACTGTGGCATTATACTATGGTTGTTGGATGGTATCAGATGGCATTTCAAATGGTATAATCAGATGGTATATTCAAATAGACACTGGTATTTTACAGAACTATACAAAAGTAGTATGGCATTATTAATTATTGACTAAACATACCATGGTACCTCCAGGTTACATGATGCTTTCTGATGGTATTATCTTACAACTAAGGTAGAACCATGTTTTTGAGCACAGCTGGTATTACTATGGTACTGAAAATGTAATACTATGTTAATTTAATTATTTTTACCTTAGTAAATGACTATTAGTTGTATAACTAGTAGAAGCAGTCATACTACTGTAGTATTACCGTCCTACTAAGATCATGATAGTGTCCAAAACTCAGTTGTACCATTATGGTTTTTCCATGGTACTTTTTGTACTGTTATGCTTTTTGTAAGAGATGCTAGTATGCTAATACTTCTTTTAAATATTCCTTCAAAATAGTGCCTGTGAATCTTCACCATGTCAATGTTAAATACCCCTCTGATAATGTTTTTAACACTATTAAAGTCAAATTTACACTTGTAAATGGGATACATCATAATATGCTAAACAAGCTAGCCACATATATTTTAAAATGTTATTTCTAAAACATTGCAGTAAATGTAATGTTAATGCTTAAAAATATGCCTTAACGATGCTGTGAACACTAAGCACTTTAAAAGCAGAACGTGCAGTGCACAATTTGAGAACCGCATTAGCATGCTAACCAAACTAGCCACATATACACTTTAAAGTGTTCTTTCAAAAACATTGCCGTAAATTGTTAGTAATATTAATGTTTAAAAAATTGCCCCACACAATGTTCTGAACCCTACCTAAGTACTTGAAGCAGAATCTGCAGTATACAACATGGGAACAGTATTAGCATGTTAAACAGGATAGTCGTATATTATTTGTATATATTCTTTCAAAAACATGACAGAGTGCATATCAAGCACACTCTGGTTTCTAAATTCCCTGCTCAGATTTGAGTGACATGTTTTGCATTTTTCATATTGTTCCCTTCTTGTCCTCTCGTCCAAGAGGCACAATATTATTCAATTGATTAGAATGGCTTGTGCTTTGTTTGTGCAGACTAATAGTGATTTATCGCATGGACCTCGAATCAATTTCAATCATACTAGGAAAAAACACACATAAAACACAATTAATGGCCTCCATCCCGATTTGTGCTTTGTCTCTCATCATAAGCAAAAAAGAGAGATCGGGTGGAAAAATCAGCAAATCATATGGCCGAGACCACAGTGGTGGCATATGAAATAACCCTGTGCTGTTTTGAGAGGTGATGGAATGCAATCAGTGGAATAAGCTCATATGGCAGTGCTGTCTTCTCTGTCAGTGTACACTAGAGCTCTGAAATTCACTCTCCAATGGGTTGTCTGTGATAATAAAGGAAAATCACTGTGATATCAGTCACACAATGTGCTCTAGTTATGTGCTTTGGTGGACTGTATTTTTTTTATCATAAAATGAAATTCTACATAAACATTAAAAACCCTTATTGATTGTAAATGAAAGTGTCACTGATATGATTGTAATTTGTTGCACTGTAGCTGAGTATTGTCTTATGAGACCTATGTTGCTTTGGACCTGGTTCTTGGCCAGATCTCCCTTGTAAAAGAAATTTATATCCCGACGGGAATAACCTGGTTAAATAAAGGTTAAATAAATCAAATAAATAACAACAAAGGACTGACTGGAGACTGTAGCTTACAGTAGGTCTGTGCTTGGCACTAATCCAGATGTCCCCAGAAGCCAATGGCATTAGCAGGCAAAGTCACCCCTCCACAATATAGGTGCAGGGCTTTCAAATTCATAACATTCATAGGAGTCTTCACAAATGAATGAACACAATTTTATACCAATTTCCTCATTATGCAAATATGCAAAACATCAAATTTGGGCCAATTAGGGAGCCCACAGCTCCACATTCACCAGTTCATGCTGTAATTGCAGGGACTATCAAATCATTACGTGGCAAATTGGGAATATTTGTGACAGATATAGCAAATTCAAACTCAAATCATTTTTTAATTCAACTAAACTTTAAACGCCGTTACAAATTGATCGAAGTCTAATATCGCCGACATTGTGAGGGGTTTTTTATTTGCATAAAAGGCTTTGTAATTCGACCTGATCCGATACATTTATTCGAATTTCAACAAAACCGCCCAGATTGAATCTTTCTTTAAAAGCTGCTTTATTTGCATGTGTGATGGGACTTAAATGAGATGTCTGTAACCTGGCTTATGTGTTAGAAGGCCAGGGTTAGCTTCAGAAAGGGCTTATTTTTAGCTTAATGGACGACATGAAAAATATTACAATTGATTATTTAAGGCCTATTATTCTCAGTCACTCCACATGTACAGAGGAAGGGAAAAAGACTTTATGTAGTTTATATATTAATGTTAAATAATAATATGAATTATTGATTTCAATATAAATATAACAATATGTTAATAATATTACATATTGTACAAATATAATAATGTGTTATTAGAATAATAAATTTAGAAAATTCCTATGATAATTTCTATATTTATATCACATTATATAATGTTTGGAATGATCAATTCATCCATTTATTTACTCATGTATTTATTTATATTTATTTGACTGACTGACTGACTGATTGATTGATTGATTGATTGATTGATTGATTGATTGATTGATTGATTGATTGGGTGCTATATTTATTGTACTGATGATGGTAAGGTCGCCATCCCAACACCAGTCATTCATTTAATTTTTAGAGCCCTTTTTAGAGCAGAAGAAAGTTTTTACATTTTTGACCCTACTAATAAAGGCAAGCTCGTGCAACAGATCTAAGGACGCTGTGCATTTAAATGACCCATAAAGCTTTAGAATCACTCCCAGCACCAAATCATACATTATTGTCATTCTCTTCATGGGTTTAATGGGATCCCACTTCAGTGTAGCTGGACTCAGCCGTTAAGCAGCGTTTGCTATTATTGTGACTAGATATTGTTTAGGACTCAGTATTAGCACATTAGTAGATCTCTACTTTTATTGGAACACAAGAATAATGAGTGCAGCAGTGATGCTCATAACGCCATAAGATGAAATAGATTGGTGTAGCTTCAGTGCTAATAATGCGGAACAGGAAATCCTTCATCAGGACTAATTGCTCATTAGTGATGAACTGGACCCTCCAATCTAAAACCTCCAGCGCTTTAAATACAATGCAGAGAGATTTCTTCTGACTTTTTTACTCCTACTTTACCTTCTACAGCGACTCTGGAGCAGCCATGAATCTGAAAATGTAATGCATTTTATTATGTCATCACATTTTAAGTTTACATTTAAGACAAACACTTTCCTCAATTAAACATAATAAATCAATTCTAAATTACCATTGTCTGTTTTAAAATCTAAAACTAGTGTTAATTTGACAATGGCACATTTGCTGATATTATGAATTATATCTATAATGTTAGTTCATATTTTAAACACAAGATAAAAAGAAAGTAGAAGGAAACATTACATGAGAAGAAAAATATGGTCTGTTGTGTTTCAAATTGCTCTTAAATTTTGACATCTTTACAACAGCTACTAATTGGCGTTATTAATAAAATCAGTTAAAGTTGCTTCTGAGTCTTTGTTTATGGATGTGTGAGTAAAAATGTCCCCTGCAAAAAGAAGATGTCCTGTGTAGTTTATGGTGTGTGATAAGAGCTCGCAGTCTTCTCTAAATCATTTCATGTTCGGCTGTCTGTTTGGCCCCCCGTCCGACAGAGAGGGGCGCATCGCTCTGAGAGTGCAGAGAAAAAAAGAGATGAAGGTGGGATATTAAGTGACTCTATAGAACATCCAGGCCAAAATGGGATGATTGATGGCGGGACAGTGTGAAAGCACTAGGACAGAGCCTGGAAGAGCCCGGGGGAGGGGGGGAGAGAGAAAGAGAGAGAGAGAGAGACAGAGAGAGAGAGAGAGAGAGAGAGAGAGAGAGAGAGAGAGAGAGAGAGAGAGAGAGCACGCGGCTCTATTTGGGTGTGTAATCAGCTGAACCCCCTCCTCCTCCTCTCCGACTCTGTCAGTCCTGTTTACCCAGCGATTCTCTCAACAAGACGGTCATTGACACGGGATAGATGGGGATAATCTGGCGCGGACACTGCCGGCTTTAAGGAGGTTACAGCTCCAGATTGGCTCTCGTTCGCCTTATACACACACTATACTTATATACACACACACACACACACACGCACACACACACACACAGAGACCTACCAGATCCAACCTGGGATATGTATGCATCCATTACCTTTTTGCTGCTCCATCGTCTGTTGGTTTCTTTAAGCCCAGGTGGACACAAGAGTGTAAAGCAAACCCTGCAGCAAAACGACTTCAAATAAGACTGGAGATAAAGTAAAGCAACCAAAACAACAGCCGGAAGAAACTATCACGTCCAAAAACTCCCTTCAC
Source organism: Crenuchus spilurus (assembly GCA_036984385.1). Taxonomy (NCBI): domain Eukaryota; kingdom Metazoa; phylum Chordata; class Actinopteri; order Characiformes; family Crenuchidae; genus Crenuchus; species Crenuchus spilurus. The sequence goes on from BRDA01091034.1 coordinate 68,761, forward strand.
CACTTCATAGGAACTACAGCCAGTATAAGACATCTGTCAGATGTTTGTGGCAGAAAAAGAGAGAACAAAATTCTAAACATTGACCTTGAGAACGTATAAACATTTGAAAATGTAGTATTGTTATAATAATACTTAAGTACACTGAACTTAGAATGGCACAGGTGAAGTCACTGAATAGTGTTAAATAAGTTTAAAAAGGACAAAGTAGTAAAAATATAAAGAAAATATCAGTAAAATAATTAAAAATCAATTTACATCTAAAATAGCTCTTACTTTAATAATATATTTAATATATAACACTTTATATGTCTGCCTGTTTGTTATGAAAAGGTTTGGACATCTCTGCTAAAATTATGTAGACGTGCCTGTGTATACATTATATATATATATATATATATATATATATATATATATATGAAAAATAAACTACTACTATAAATTTGAACTGTCATAAAAATACATTTTTCACTTAGTTTATGGTAATGTAACATTCTACCTATTTAGAGTATTTTCTCGTTTCTTTTAAAACAACACAAAAAAGTCTTAGAAATGAAACTGTCCCACATTAGCTGTTTTTCTGAATCTACTACTCATTGTTTCATATAAAGCAATGTTTGAATGAATTTAGACTTGACTAAATATTTCATATTTATTATTATGTGTGTGAGGAGGGAAATGCTGACATATTTATATAATTACTGCGTCTGTTTGTGCTTAACATCAGTATTTTCTCACAATGTCATGTATCATTGTATTTTAAACAGAGAGCAGAGCTGCTGTAGTTAAGCCTTGGCTGAGCGCGCCCGCGTGTGTCTAAGAGTGTATAAGTGTGTGTTAACGGAGCACATCTCTACCAGCTGATGCCCTGCATTGATACAACTCCCCTCCCCCCCAAGCACCATTTCTGCCCCCCTGTTCCCACCCTCACTAATTGCTGAGCCGCAGTCTCGCGCACATGCGCGGCGCACTAATGCTGCGCGCGCTATGCAGGAGGCCGCTTCTGAGGGCACCGATCCATAGCCTGTATGTGCTGCTGCTCTATCTGCCTGCTCTGCCTAATCGACAGGCCTGGATGAGTCTGAGCTTACAACACACGCCTGCCACACAACGCTGCAGGTGGTGTCCACTGCTATTGTCCATTACAGACCATCAGGTAATGGGGTACACTTTCAGAAACTTGTTTATCCCAGTTCCAGCTGGTGCTTGTGTATCCTCTTCAAAATAAAAGGTGCCAAAAAGGGCACTCTGAATGGGTGTTAATGTTTCCTAAAAACGTGGATAGTTCTTTAAAGAAACATTTTCAGGTTGTCAAAATTATGGAAAAAATTATGGACACAAGTTCACATTGAACAGCCAGTATTAAATAGACTAAAGCTAGCTTTGCTATTTTACACTGATTAGCGTCCTGCAAGGACAAAGTACAGAAGGAAGCCAATGAGAACAGAGCTAATTTACATATGCAATTCTTAAAGGCGCAATAACAAAAAACAAGCTTTTAATTAAAAGGTAAAGAGATTGCACGATGATTATATAAAAGTGGATTATGACTATTTTTAGCGCATAAATCAAGACAAACACTAAAAAGGAACAAAGAAAAAGTAAATAAAAAGTAAGAAGTAGAGTTTTCCTTGAGTTAAATGTAATATTCAACCTTTATAATGAGTGAATGACTTAATAAGTGAATGAAGACCAGGATTGCCATTCAGGGCATACTCATATTATGTCCCCCACTCTGTGCACCTGATAATACCTGAAGCCACCTTAACTAACCCTGATTCTAAAGGATAAGAGCCACTATTCAGCCACACTGCATTTTCTTACAGCTCAACAGTGACCGAATCAATAAGCTGGATTTTCCCCGGTCGTACAATCCATACGTCAGCCTCCAGCTTTCAGGGGTTCGTGTGCTAACTTACATGCATTTGTCCAAAATGTTTAAGGGCCGCTGTGGAAGTCGATTGACTCGTCCGTACGCGCCACCCTTCACGTTTCTCATTGCGTTAGACGAGCCCGGAGTCATCCAGTTCTCTCTAATCGAGACAATTAGTCCTGAATTATCCCAGGGCCCTGACAGACGTTCCTTGTAACTCTCTTTTATTTTCAAACGGGCCCCCTGATCAGCGGCTCTCATTACAAACGCTGATTAAACTGCAAATTATCCAGCAGCGGCCCCTTTCGCGCCCGTAACGGCGCGCTCAATATCAATTAGGCCGAGCAGGCCGTCTGCAGCCTCCGCCAGCCTCCAACTGCTCCATGCTGCCATTTATTAGTTTGGAAAACAAGGAAAATACTAATAATCAACGGTCAGGGAAAAGGTGGGACACAGAGAGAGTTTTACGCTTCAAAATGACTCCTCGGGTCACTTTGGCTGGCCAAGAACGTGCCAGGGCTCGAGGGCTGCAAATGTGCTTATTTTTAATCTGAGCATATTATCCAAAAGATAAAACTTACATTACACCACATGACCAAAACACAATCAATGTGGTCTATGATGGTGATGATCATCCTCATATCATCATATTAATGAAGTCAATGACAAGCATTTAAACTGCTTTACTGATGGTAACGTAAGCTGTTGAGGAAAATAATCTGTCTTATAACAGAAGGTTGATATTTAGAAAATAAATTCCATAAAACCAAATTCACACAAAAACTGTTTGAATCAAAAATTCTGATGTAAAATAGAAGTGTAATATTCAGTGCTAAAAGAAGGCCATGCACATACTGTAGTTGACTTCCCTTTGATGCAATATTGATTTTATTGTGATGGGCTCAAATTGAAAATGGGTCCCGGGTGAACCCATATAATGGCTGGTGCCAAATTTACTAGACATAGGTCTACAGCTCCTCTAACTGAGCTTCATTCCATTTACGATTCATAATCAGAGGTGGTGAGCTGGGAAATGCTGTATTTTAATATGTTCATATTTGTATTTCATGTACATTTATATATACATATACAACTCAACACCTCTGATTAGGATATATTATGGTTTATATACAGTAATGGCCATAAGGGTCTATTATCACAGGACTATTAACGATAAAAGAGACTACAGGCCTTCAAATGAAGCTGGAAACGGAACATGGAATAAAAATCTCCAGAATGAAGCGGCAATACCATTAGATAGTGTTTATTTTTCTCTCAGAGACTTGCAGGCTAAAGTTTTACTGAGTACACTACATCAAAATGGGCACGTGTTTGACTTAAGAAGCACATTTTAATATAACATGATTATTACACTCCTGTAGTGACTTTATTAATGCAAAGACGTTCAGTTACCATCACGGTAGAATAATGCTGAGTTTGCGCAGTTTTAAAAGAAGTGCGGTTTATTTTATATGCACATTAAATCTGCCTTGAGATTGTGCTTATAAAAGTGCGCGCGGTGTACACATATAAGAGGCTTTCACACAGCTAATATACACACAAGACTATAATCACAACACAACAAGCAGCCCCTCATTAGGTCTCTGCTCAAAATTCCTCACGCTCCCAATATTGAGATTTGGTGAATATGCCCCCTCCCGTTCCTAGCATTCAGATATGTTCCAAAGCCCCGTCCCCAATATTCATGCTAAATGCCCCGCCCCAATATTAAAATATAAATGCCATTCTGATATATATTGACATTCTGATATAAATTCAAATAAAAATATTTTTTTTCTAGCGTTTAGCTTTGTTAGGATCCCTCATTGTTGCTGATAGGAGGTTTTTATAATTATTTTAGCAGAAAAAGTGTCAATTTGCTTGGGATGGAAACACATTTTTGGTAGAAATGACCGATTTGCAAGTGTTACTCAATCAGTCATCACTAATATTATCTATCATAGCTAGTTAATTATTCACACATTTATCACCAAGCGACTAACAAAACTAACAACGTTAATGTCCTCTATTTGTTCCCCCAATATTCACTTGACATCTTGAAGTTACAAACCGGATTCCAAAAAAGTTGGGACACTAAACAAATTGTGAATAAAAA
>BRDA01091037.1:0-16209 GCA_036984385.1 Crenuchus spilurus
TTATTCGTTACCTGGAACAAAAATATTCCGAGATCTCGACTCGTTACCTGGAATACTCGTTAGTAGGGATGCTTGTAAGTAGGGGTACCACTGTAATTTCAACGACTACAGTTTTGACAAGAATTAATGTAAAATAATAGATTCATAACTGTTTTATAAGGTTCCTATTCCTATCACCAGGGCCGGTGCTCTGTCCACGTGGATCGCGCACTGCACATGGGGCCCCAAACGTTAATGGACGCATCCTCCAGCCCAACATTCGCCCTGCCTGTGATGAACTTTGATCTCAAAGTGGGGGGTTGCGCGGCGGAGACTTCCGTGATGGAGGGAGGCAGGATGGTGACACACAAAGCATTTGTGCTTAGGGCACCCACATGCTTAGCACTGTCACTGTAAACAACTCTGATTTTCTCTACATCAAACCACTGTGAATGACTATTGTTTCATCATTTCTTTACATCTTTATTTGTACTATAATTAGCAGCTTCAAACAAAAACAACATATGTGACACATGTACTGGCACACTAGATCATTTGCTACAAAATGTTCTGCACTTTAAATCTCAGAGTTGGTCAATCTGCCATGTTTGTGACAGTAATTAATGGCTTTACACAATAATAACAGGACACCAAAGGCATCAGTTCTCTGTGAGTCTACCTTACTGGACTTTTCCACATATAGATTACAGAGAGGAAACTCCAGCAATATTTGAAGGTCAGTCCCTTTTGCATTTAACTCCCCCTGTTGTTTCAGTGAGGCCTCAAGCATTGCCAAATGATTCAAAGGCAATCCCTCAGAATGCTCTGCTCTTTGTGCTCAGGGTTGACCCTCAACACCCCATTAAAATGTAGCCTGAAACATAGCCAGAGGGGGTGCAGTCATTGTTGGCAGCTTCCTGCAAAGATGTTAAATTCCAGAGCATGCAAACAGGGTCTGAGGTCTGCCCCCAGTGAACAAAGGCAGTCCCCTTCCTTTATACTGGACAAGATCTAAAGGAGTGTGCTAATTTACAACAGAGCCTTAGTAAAAGAATACAATGAAAGTATGCACATCCGCCGCTTCACTGCTTCAGCCTGTAGCTGTAGAAATATCTTATCTTGATTTTTGAATGAATATACTGTTTACTTTATGTAAAAAAAACACACACATCATAAACTTTAAAAATGAAAAACAACTGAGAAAAAAACATCCAAACATTAGAAGTATGGTGCTACTGCCAATAATAACAATAGCCTAGTAATGATAATAGGCTTACATACCACTATTCATGATAATGATGATGATGATGATGATGATGATAATAATAATAATAATAATAATAATAATAATAATAATAATAATAATAAATAATAATAATAATAAATTGTTAGGCCTACAATCTTCTTCTTCTTCTTCTTCTTCTTAATATTATTATTATTATTATTATTATTATTATTATTATTATTATTAATAATAATAATAATAATAATAATAATAATAAATAATAAAATTGTTAGGCCTACAATCTTCTTCTTCTTCTTATTATTATTATTATTAATAATAATAATAATAATAATAATAATAAATAATAAAATTGTTAGGCCTACAATCTTCTTCTTCTTCTTCTTCTTATTATTATTATTAATATATTTTTTATTTTTTGGGGGGAGGGGGGTTGTCGGGGGTTATAAGGGGGGCACAAACTGCATTGAACCAGTATTGGGAGAGCCCAGCTTGCAAAAGGTTGAGAACAATTGACTTAGAACATCAGTAAAACATATTAACTAAACTTTTGAATATGTTTGTATACACACAGATCATCCATGACATTAAAACCACCTTCTTGTATAATAATAAAAACACTCATTATCAAGTGTATCAGCTGTAGTTCTACAATTACAGACTGTAGTCCATCTGTTTTATACTCTGTTAACCTCCTTTCACCCCAATATTTGATCATGAGGACCTTCATGGGACCAATATGTGCAGGTATTATTTGGGTGGTGGATCCTTGTTAGCACTCCAGTGACACTGATGTGGTGGTGGTGTGTTAGTGTGTATTGTGCTGTTATGTGTAGATCAGACACAGAAGAGCTGCTGGAGACTTTAAATCCTGTGTCCACTCACTGTCCACTCTGTTAGACACACCTACCATGTTGCTTCACCTTGTAGATGTAAAGTCAGAGACAGGAGCTCATCTGTTGTTGCGTGTTTGTGTTGATCATCGTCTATTCCTTTATTGATGGTCACAAAACGCTGCCCACAGGACACGGTTGCAGGGATATTTTTGGTCGGTGGACTATTCTCCCTCCAGAAGTGACACTGAGCAGCTATGCTATGCCTCATCCACTCATCCACTTAAGCTATACAATATTTATTTATACAGTGCCAGTCAAATGTTTGGGTTAGGGTTACCTTCTCATTCTTTTTTAAGTCTTTTATTTACTTATTTATTTATTTTTGCCAATTTTCTCCCCTTCCCAATGTGGTAGTAGCCAATTAACCCATCCCATCCACTAGGGGGCTCTCCTCATCACTTTGCACTGTCCCTGACTCTAGGAGGGTGAAGACAAGCACAAGCCTCCTCCGTTACATGTGATGCAGCCACCACCTCTTTTCAGACTACCGCTGATACACCGTCACTGGGGAGCCAACGCGCTCAGAGGAAAGTCCAGGATTCCCAGCTCTGAATGGACCAATCAGTAGACGCCTGAGCCACCGGCCCAGAGAGAGCACTGCCAATTTTGCTCTCTTGGGCCCCGGCTGATGATGGCAAACAGCATGACCGGGATTCAAACTCGCGAACACCTTTTCATTTATCCAGACTCTGAGTGAACACAGAAGGAATCATGTAGTAAACTTAAAAGTGTTAAAAAAACCAAAACATGTTTTAGATTTTACTTCAAAGTAGACACACAACTGATGTCTCAAACACATTAAGAGGGCAAAAAATGCAAGTCATGAACTCTTGACAAGACACAGCTGTTAACTGAAAGCCATTCCAGGTGACTACCTCATAAAGCTGACTGAGAAAATGCCAAGAAAGCTGCATCTAAGCAAGAGGTGCCTACTGTGAAGAATGTCAAATATAAACATGTTCTGGTTTGTTTACTAAATAATTACAGATGTATGTATTTATAACATTTTTAAATCATGAATTTTTTTTTTAAATGTCCAGAAGGTGTGTACATGAAGATCTTGCACATGTAATGCTCTTCCCAACAACATATATCATGGAAAAAAAAGAAAAGAAAATGAAAGTGATAATAATGGTTGTTGGAAAGAAACCCTTCAAACTGTTTCACAATCCAAAAACAAAAATTTAAAGAGCCTTTTTTACTGAGTACATGATTTAAACAGTCAAGGTCATTGATGGACAAAGTGGCTGAGCTGCTGGGATAATGACGAGAAGAGGGTAATTGAAGTTTTTGAGCAGTTTCGAGTCAGCGGTTGACTCCATGCAACTGAAAACACACTGAAAATGCTGGTCAACAGTGCACAGTAACATTAAATCACCGTTCAGTTAAATACAGTACTTGACCCATCTGAAATTCTGTAAATGTAAAGTGCTCCAATCAGACTTCACAGAAATGTTGTTGAAGCTTATGATTTGAGTGATTAGGGTTGCCAAAGATTTTTAAAAAGTGATTTGCAGGAAAGTCAGAAAGACATGAAATTCAGCACCTTTACTACTCTCCTCACAAGTCTTTGAGATGCTTTGTGACCTAATGACTCAAAGCATCCTTCACGGTTGTTTACAGTTATTACTTTCTTTTTTTTCTTTTCTACATATCATTTCCAGAGCATCACTACAGAATTACGGATTTAATGTTAATTGAACAACTTAAGGTTGAAGGTCAAGGCTCACTCATCCTTCCTATTTAGTGCCATATACGTACATCATCAGGTCTACCACCCTTATCCAAACAGTTCCTGTGACGATGTCCAGCTGAACCCTTCAGGTTAGGAGACACAGAGCCACCAGTCAGTGTTGGCACTTGTAGTAGCTGTAAGACAAATAAATCACTTGGACAAAACAGAAACAAAACGGTAGGTAAAAGTTTGCGAAGTTGACGGATGGTGCCCCTCGGAGACGTGTGGTGCCCCCCGCAAAAATCGTAGTCAAATTGAACAGAGCATGGTCAGAGTGTGCAGAGCGCCACCCTAGATTAGCCCCGCCCTGGACTAAACCAACATCACCGTGGGGTGTTTTAAAGGTAAATGTCCAGTAATGGTGCTAGGCATCTGGGTGCCCTAAGCACAAATGTTTACATCAAAGTCCATCACGGGCGAGGTCATGGTTCGGCGAGCCGATGCGCGTGTGAAGAAAGGATTTTTGCTCAAATGGTAGTGTCCTTTCTGGGGGGCTGAGGCCCCATGCACAGTGCATAGTCCACGTTTGCAGAGCGCTGGGCCTTTAAATGTCCATGTTAATGTCCACATCACAATTCCCCTTCTTATGGTTACTGTAGTACCATGAGTAATCTTTTTTCCTTCTAGAAGGTCCAGCTTCACAGCTCAGAATCCGTTTAGAACTCCAAACAAAGTACCACAAACATATCCCTTTTACAGTCATTGACAAAATTTAGATTTCAGAGGTGGGGGGGGGACACAACTTGATTGATCATGGGAGGGGCTTGAACTGCTTGAACAATGCCATGATATCTAAAGAAGTATCTTATGTCCATTACACCCGTTTTCCGCTTGGTTCTGGTGTCCCGTCTCCATTTAATATACCATAACATTTTTGGATGGTAAAAACTGCAGGGGACAAAAACTGCCTTTTGAAAAAGTGCAGGGACATGTCCCCCCTCGTTCCCGCCAAAATGACATCAGTGCATTCATCCCTGTTCATACAGATACTGAATGCATGGCCAGAACCAGTAAAATGGTCCCAAAATACCATGAAAGTGTAGAGCAGTAATAGACAGAAAAATGATCTAAAATGGAAATTCGGTCACGTTGGCACAGATCTCTTCATAGTCTGTTATGTATGTTATGTTATGTGACTTCATACATCAATAGAAGATTTATCATTTGTGCAATATTAGCGTGAAAACAGTAAAACAGTACCAGGCAAAGTTTGGACACCTCAAGAGATTTGAGCTCACTTTACGTGGTCCAGAACATGCAGGAAAATGATGCATGGTTACATTTTAGTCCTGGTTCACTTAGCGTACAATGACATAACAGGAAAAAAAGTGACACATGACAGACGTTTGACATATGTCTTGCCAGCCAGCTGTCAAAACATTGTACTAATAAGTGCACTTCTCTGAGCTGTGTACACATAGCGGTATTTTTACCAGCTTGGAATCTCAGCAAGAGCAGGGAAAATGGATAACTGAACCAGAATAGTGGCATAAATCTCTCTGCTGCACCTACCAAAGAGGGTACGCCGCAATTTTTAGCACCTGTCCCTAAATAAAGTCTTATGATTAGAAGTATTTGCGTGAATCTCACGTGTTTTGCTCTGCTGTGCTGAGTTTAGAGTCACATCTTGTGACATCACATCCTGTGTTTGATCCATGTGGATAACTTTGGTGTGTTGTTTCTTCAAATAAGCCTCACCACAGTTTTTTAAGACCAAGACTTAAATATTATTATTCATAATATTTTATTAAGAATGACTAGTTACTATTAATATTATACTAATAATAACTATTAATCATTATTATTGATAATAAAATAACAACATTAATATTAATCATTAATAAAATACTAATTATTAAATATTAATAAACTGTTAAAAGCATGTAATATAAAATTATCAGCCAATTCTGTTTCACCTCAACTTCACTCCAGCTCATTAACCACCAACGTTACACTTATTTTTGGACTGTATGATCATTCATTCATCCATTCATTCATTATCACACCCGCTTATTCCTTATCAGGGTCGCGGTTAGTCCCCCACCCCCTCACCGGGCGCAGGGCAGGGCATTACATTCATCAACTAAGCCCAGGACAGGGCGCCAATCCATCGCCGGGTGACACACAGACACACACACATACACATACACACCTACGGACAATTTAGAGTACCCAATTCACCTGACCTCCATGTTTTTGGACAATGGGAGGAAACCAGAGTCCCCGGAGGAAACCCACGCAGACACGGGGAGAACATGGAAACTCCGCTCAGATGTGGACTCGAACCCAAGACCCCAGCGCTGAGAGGCGAACGTGCTAACTACTAAGCCACCGTGCCGCTCCACTGTATGATCAGTAGACCTCATTTAAGATTAAGAGATTAAGATTAACCAATTTAGCCAATGTGATTTCACACAACGGAATTTGACCTCCACATTTAACCCATTCATGCAGTGAAACACACACACACACACACACACACACACACACACACACTAATGAACACACTAGGCTGTGAGAATTTGTGCCCGAGGCGCTGGGCAGCCCTTATCCACCGGAACCCGGGGAGCAGTTAGGGGGTTAGGTGCCTTGCTCAAGGGCACTTCGGTCATGTCCTGTCTGGGGATCGAACCAGCGACCTTCTGGTCACAAGATCAGATCCTTAACACTAGGCCATGGCTGCCCCCATATTTACATAAAATTATACCTCATTTTTGAGTCAAAATAAGCAGAAATTCTGAATTATTTTATCAATAGTTATACTTTGAGGCATGTAAATTGATGGCTTATCATAGACTGGTAGACGCACACAGAAACACTCAAATGTAAATTTTTTAATATGAAACCTCTGATATTAAAATATGTCTAGCTGATGTGGCACAGGCAGAACTAATGTCCACCTTGATAACACAGACTGCAGGCCAAATTGCAAAACACTGGTTTGCATGTCCAGACGCTGTTTCATGGAGTGACAGCTGGGATGGCCAATCACACATTAGCAAGAAATGGCAGAGCCAATCAATGAGCTTGTGGGCGGTCTAAAGGGAAACAGGCTTCCAATTGAGTGGCTGTTATTTGCTGGGTTCTAGTGCTCGACCTGTGTCTTTCTAATATAGCGTAACACTGTTTTTGGACAGGAAAAACTGCAGAGGACCAAAACCGCCATTTGAAAAAGCCCCTGCTTAACCCCCCCTCACTCCCAAATTACATCTGTGGTGTACGGTAACTTTTTAGTGTGGTAGACGCTCTGCAGAGAGGGTTGTTTAATTCCCGTGATTTTTGTGGCAGTCTTTACCACACTCTGCAGGCGTTTGCGGTCCTTTGCAGTAGTACTGCCATACCACACAGTGATGCAGCTGGTCAGGACGGACTCAATGATGCAGCTGTAGAAGTTGCTGAGGATTTTGGGTGATATGCCGAATTTCCGAGTCTCCTCAGGAAATACAGCCGCTGCTGAGCCCTCTTTAACACCTGTGTGGTGTTCAGTGTCCAGGTGAGGTCATCACTGATGTGGACCCCCAGGTATTTAAAGCTGCAGACCCTCTCCACTTCAAGGTCCCGAATAAATAGTGGCTGATGAGGTCTCCTTTGTTTCCTCATGTCCACTATCGTCTCCTTGGTCTTGTCTGTGTTGAGGCCGAGGTTGTTGTCTGTACACCATGTCACCAGACTGCTCACCTCCTTCCTGTAGGCTGCCTCATCTCCGTCAGTGATACGACCTATCACAGCAGCGTCGTCAGCAAACTTCAGGATGAAGCTCTTCCCAAGATTCTACTGTTTCACTATGAGTCAATTTCTGGACCACCCAAAGTATGCAACACTGCAGTTATATCTCAGAAGGAAATCGATGCTGCCCACAGTGATTATGATAGCAGTGGGTCAGATTTGGAGAATGAGGCCAACATAGGCCATTTACCAGTCAGGCTTCTGAACTCATAGGCTGAACTAATGCAAACAAATCATAACAGAAACAACTTTATCATTGAAGGTGATTTCCCATTCACCACCCATCTCCCCCACTCACCTTCATGTTGATAATGAAGAATTAAGGGCCTCAACCCACCAGAAGGTCCAATCAGAAGAGTCAGTGGTCTCTACAAACAATAGGACCCAGCTAGAAGAGCCAAGGGCAATGCTTCAGGTGGTCAAATAATGATATTATTGTGTTCAAACTTGCTGTTTGGTTTCTGGTGTCATTACATTACACGTCACATGAAGTGTATCAATTAATGGTCCAGTTGACCTTCATGGCACCATAATTTTACACCTGCCATTGCTGTGATTGCAAAAGCAGGTAGTAAACAGCCCAAATGCTATGGAATGTGTCAAACAAAGCTCCCCCAGTGCAACGCATGTTTTCCCACTCATCTATCCATTCATCCAAAGAGAGATCATTGAAATGTCCAAACTCTCCTCCACCCAGATGAAAGACACAACTACACAGGAACATGGAGGTGCTCCTTACATTCTCTGAGATTTTTTAAAATCATATTTGGTTCCAAGAAGGCATGTGTACTGATCACAGTGATGTAAACAATGAAAACATTTTAGATGCAATGCCGATGAATCATTTTGATGAAATAATGGCCTCAGTTCATGTGGTTGATCACTGACAACTCATTAATTTTGCGCCATCTTCTCTGAACTCATACAAAAGCCATGCGATTTCAGGAATGGCTGTCAGTAGATGAGAACGTGACCTCATGCTATGGCTGACATAGATTTAAGTAACTCATAAGAGGTAAACCAATTTATTTTGGTTACAAGCTATCGAGCATTGTCTCATCTAGTGGTATCACAAAGTCTGGATCCCACTTTTTCCTGCTGAAACTGGAAGCCCATTGCCATTCTTGGTCTTCCCAAGCAGCTCAGTTGCCTCAAGGTTGTCAAAGAGGAAGACTCCTTGATGAAATGACAAAAAAGAGGATATGGGAGCTTTGGTGCCCTGTCCTGGCTGTAGCTAGAATAGTTGAAAGCCCTGCCGAGCACCCAGAGAATGGGTAGGGGGACTCACCAGGATGAAGTGGTTAAGAAGATGGATGGATGGATGGATATGGGAACAATGAGGCAAAATTGTCTCTTTGATGTCACATTCAAGTCACTGTAGGATTTCATTGGGTAACCCAGGTGATCAGTGAGATTCTGACCCCAAAAAAGAAGTGGGTGGTCTTCTGGAAAGACAATAACATTGTCACAGTGCCAACAAATATGGAAGGGAAATACACTGCTCAAAAAAATTAAGGGAACACTTAAACAACACAATGTAACTCCAAGTCAACCACACTTCTGTGAAACCAACCTGTCCAGTTAGGAAGCAACACTGACTGTGAATCAGTTTTACCTGCTGTTGTTCTAATGGAACAGACAACAGGTAGAAATGAGAGGCAATTAGCAAGACAACCCCTATTCAGGAGCTTTTCTCTGTTCTCATCCTTTCTGGCTGATGTTTTGGTCACTTTTGCATTCTGTCAGTACTCTCACCATAGAGGTAGCATGAGGTGATGTCTACAACCCACAGAAGTTACTCAGGTAGTGCAGCTCATCCAGGATGGCACATCAATGTGAGCTGTGGCAAGAAGGTTTGCTGTGTCTGTCAGCACAGTGTCCAGAGCATGGAGCTGATACAGGAGACAGGCCAGTACACCAGGAGACATGGAGGGGGCCGTAGGAGGGCAACAACCCAGCAGCAGGACCGCTACCTCCTCCTTTGTGCAAGGAGGAACAGGAGGAGCAGAGCCAGAGCCCTGCAAAATGACCTCCAGCAGACCACTAATATCCATGTTTCTGCTCAAACTGTCAGAAACAGACTCCATGAGGGTGGTATGAGATTTTGAGTACGATTCCAAATCCAGACCTCCAAGGGGTAATAATTTTGATTTACATTGATCATTTTTGTTATTTTGTTCTTAACGCATTCCACTATGTAATAAATAAAGATTTGAGATCTAGGATGTTATTTTAGTGTTCCCTTAATTTTTTGAGCAGTGTACAATGAGACCTCGGTCAAGAGCTTGAACGAGGAGCGATTGTGATTTTTGATAAAATTCCACTAACAAAACGTATTAACCTGTAGAATCAGCAGGAAAAGGTAGTAACAGTGCTGAAATATGCTATTGTCAGTATTCATACTGGTGTTCTGATAAGTTAAAGAGTCACACTGTGATGTAATAGAGCATTTTAATGGCAATGCTAATTCCTGCCAGTGATATATAAGAATTCTGATGACTGCACAAGAGAAATACTTACATTCATTACATAACACATTAACCCCACTGATTATAATTGACCAACACACATTTTCACCTATCGCATCGAGTTACTAATGACTAATGGGAAAAATTTGGGATTTAATCAAACTAAAGCTGGCCAACGTTTAAACAATCTCTTAATGTTTTCCCTTACAAAGATCACTAAACCACTGCTGCACTAATGGAACTAAGAGAATAGTTGTATACTTCACATCATGAATCTATTTTCAGATCAGCTGTTGTCCCTGGGAGATTGCACATTGATTATTCCAGTCTGGATTGGCTCACAGTGGTTCTGGCTCCTGCCATAGTACCTCCTGCTCATTACCACCATCACCTGCTGCTCATCCATAGACTCATTAACACCTGAATATACACTGTCTTATCTATACCGTGTAGTTTGCAAAGTCAATATTTAAGCCAGAATCTGTGAATGTGATCTTCTGACACATGGACTCTATATCCTTTCACTGAATTGATGACCATCTCAATGAACTGGCCATGCAGAAGTGGTAACTAGAATGCCATCACATCACTGAAATCTTTAATAATGTGACTGTATCACTTGTCAGTCACACTGCAAATCAATATTTTTAGTTCATGAAAAGTCTGAACTTTAGGGGGTACACGAATATGTCGTCCATACTGTCTTGGTATGAGTCCTGGTGCCTATCGAAGTTTTTAGCAGATCAAAGATTGACGTTTATTGGACAACAGGCTTTCACAATGTCATTCTGAGTCATGCCTGGATCTCATGCTTCACTCAGACTCTATGAGTGAAATTTGCATATTAAATATTTGATATAGAGAGTAATTCAGCAGCTCTTTAATGTTGTTTGCCTTATTTTTGAAGACTGACTAAAAAACAAGATGTGAGCATTCAATTTCTGTCATCAAACTATTACCAGCTGTGCTTCACTGTGTGAGAAACCATCTGCCGCCACTGCCGCCAAGCACCTGCCTCCAAATTGTATATAACAATAATAAATATTTGGAGAGCTAAACATCTTAATACTAGTGTTACAAAAGATTTAGACAAAACGATCCACAGACACCAAAAAGGTGGTATATAGTAGCCTTATTGGACTATGTTGACTAAGAGTTCAACTGCATATACAGAGGTGTATGCCCAGGTCTCTCTCCACAGTTAATTTGCAGAGGTAGAGGATGCACTGGCACAATCAAATGTGTCGTGGCAATTAAATATTAAGCAACGCCTTCTGACAAGCACTTCTTTGGCTCAGTCATCTGTTCCATTTTTGTTAATTTCTTTAGGGATGTTTGACTGTTAAAGATCATCAGTGGCCCTCAATTCTTGTCATAATTTTTTTAAATATTATATATATTATATATCCCGGTGGTTCAAATCACAGACGACAAAATTTCACGCTTTACAATTTCCTATATTTCTGCTTAAATCTGACCCAAAACTTCATCAGATTGTCAAGCAAGTTCTAAAAGTAGATATAGTGGTGTGAAAAAGTGTTTGGGCCCTTTCTGATTTCCTGTTTTTTTGCATGTTTGTCACACTTAAATGTGTCGGAACATCAAACCAATTTAAATATTAGTCAAAGACAGCACAAGTAAACACAAAATGCTATTTTTAAATGAAGGTGTTTATTATTAAGGGAGAAAAAAATCCAAACCTTCATGGCCCTGTGTGAAAAAGTGATTGCCCCCTAAACCTAATAGCTGGTCGGGTCACCCTTAGCAGCAACAACTGCAACCAAGCGTTTGCGATAACTTGCAATGACTCTTTTACAGCGTTGTGGAGGAATTTTGGCCCACTCATCTTTGCAGAATTGTTGTAATTCAGCCACATTGGAGGGTTTTCGAGCATGATTGGCCTTTTTAAGGTCATGCCACAGCATCTCAATAAGATTCAGGTCAGGACTGTGACTAGGCCACTCCAAAGTCTTCATTTTGTTTTTCTTCAGCCATTCAGAGGTGGACTTGCTGGTGTGTTTTGGATCATTGTCCTGCTGCAGAACCCAAGTTCGTTTCAGCTTGAGGTCACGAACAGATGGTCAGACATTCTACTTCAGGATCTTTTGGTAGACAGCGAAATTCATAGATCCATTTATCACAGCAAGTCTTCCAGGTCCTGATGCAGCAAAACAGCCCCAGACCATCACACTACCACCACCATATTTTACTGTTGGTATAATGTTCTTTTTTCTGAAATGTTTCTTTTACGTCAAATGTAATGGGACACACACCTTCCAAAGAGTTCAACTTTTGTCTCATCGGTCCACAGAATGTTTTCCCAAAAGTCTTGGGGATCATCAAGATGTGTTTGAGACGATTGAGACGAGCTTTAATGTTCTTTTTGCTCAGCAGTGGTTTTCGTCAAGGAAATCTGCCATGCAGAAACTAACCCAGTCTCTTTCTGATGGTGGAGGAATGAACACTAACTTTAACTGAGGCAAGTGAGGCCGGCAGTTCTTTGGATGTTGTTGTGGGGTCTTTTGTGACCTCTTGGATGAGTCGTCGCTGCACTCTTGCGGCAATTTTTGGTGGCCGGCAACTCCTGGGAAGGTTCACCACTGATCCATGTCTTCGCCATTTGTGGATAATGGCCCTCACTGTGGTTTGCTGCATTCCCAAAGCTTTGGAAATGGCTTTATAACCCTTTCCAGACTGATAGATCTCAATGACCTTCTTTCTCAGTTGTTCCTGAATTTCTTCAGGCTCTCGGCATGGTGTGTAGCTTTTAAGGATCTTTTGGTGGACTTCACTTTGTCAGGCAGGTCCTATCTAAGTGATGTCTTGATTGAGAACAGGTGTGGCAATAATCAGGCCTGGGAGATGTACTCAGGTGTGAGAACCAGGTACGACAGTTATGTTTTAACAAAGGGGGCAATCACTTTTTCACACAGGGCCATGTAGGTTTGGATTTTTTTCTCCCTTAATAATAAACACCTTCATTTAAAAATAGCATTTTGTGTTTACTTGTGTTGTCTTTGACTAATATTTAAACTGTTTTGATGTTTCGAAACATTTAAGTGTGACAAGCATGCAAAAAATCAGGAAATCAGGAAGGGGGCAAATACTTTTTCACACCACTGTACATAGAACCAAATCAAAAAAATGTGACAAACATATCGTCTGTGAGTAACAAAAGTACTGTATGTGAACCTTCAGGATCATTTGAAGGTAAAATGTGTCAGATGTTGTCAGTTAATGGTATGTTAACCAGGTGTGAGTGGGTGACGTTTTATATAAAGAATCTGGATTAAGCAAAGTCTGATCTTCACAACACATATTTGTGGAAGTGCATCACTGTATAAGTAAAGTTTTCTGAGGACCTCAGAAGAAACGTTGATGCACATCAGGGTGTAAAAAGGGTACAAAACCCTTTTTGGACTCCACCAATCTGTCTGTAAGAAATTCAAGACCATTATTACACTCCCCAGGAGTGATCAACCAACACAGATCACACCAAATGCAAGGAGTGTAATAGTGCACAAAATCACAAAGGAGTGAATGAGTCCACAATTAGGAGAACACTGTATGCACAGCACGGTTGCAAGGAGAAAGCCATTTCTCTCCAAAGAGAACATTGCTACTCCTCTACATTTAGCGAAAGATCACATGGATAAGCTAGAAGGATACTGGAACGAAGTTTTGTGGATGAATGAGACCAAAATACATCTTTTTGGTTTAAATGAGAAGTGTTAAATTTGGAGAAAAGAAAACACTGCATTCTAGAATAATAACCTTATCTCATCTGTGAAACATGGTGGTGGTAGTATCAGGGATTGGACCCGTTTTTATTGCATCTAAAATGGTTAAAGAAGAATAAATGATGAAACATTATAATGGATTTCTCCAAGCTGACATGCAGGGCTGATCAACAATTAACAGAAATGTTTGGTTGCAGTTATTGCATCATTTTCTTCAGTAAATAAATGACTGAGTCAAATATTTTTGCCTGATTTGATTTTCTTTATCTATTTTTTGTGAAAAACTGAAAGTTTTAAGTAAAATTCTATTCTACATAATATCATCACTGTCCAAAAAATCTTGAAAAGGCATGGTGTCATATCACAGTGACAGTATTATGGTTAAAAGCCAAATAAAAATCAAAGGACTGAGATGAATAGCATAGCAACTAGCTCTGTTCTGCTGATATTTGTAGAACATATTGACTTTACTGGTGACATTATTACACTTTTACGCAGTTTTATAAGACACAACTGCATGCTAATTTCATTATAAATGTTTCCTTTTTAAAAGTAATTGTAAAGTGTATTTCCTAACATGTATTATTAATTAACAACAGTGAGTAATTCTTAAAATAAAGTTTTTCTAAAAATAAAGTTTTAAATAATTCTTAAAAACACTGAGTAATTCTTAAAATAAAGGAACGAGCAGTGTAACTCATTTAAATTAATATTATAAATCATCTAGCTAGTCTGAATTTTTGTTTAATATGAGCTCGTAACACACTTGTAGCAGGTAGTCAATTAGTCAGGTGTGTTGACCCACACTTGCTGTTGCTCCAGGGGGGTATTTTACAAAGCTGAATTTCTCAGTTTAGAAAGGTCAAACCTGTCCAATGGGACAATCCTCAGTACTGAGCTTAAGCTATCTGGTCGAAATAAAATTATATAGAATATCTCCTGAAGATTAGATTGGTACATGTCTTAACAATTCATATTTAGAGGTTAAATTTTGTAAAAACTGAAAGTGATAAAAAGGAAAACACATCACAGTGTTTTCAGTTAATTTCATATCATTTTCACAGTCTTGAGTCTCCAGTTGCACTGCAGTTTAATTTAATTAATTTAATTAATGTAATAATTTTTTTAGTAATTTAAATATTACACTACCATCTTCTTAGAGACATAAAATTAGATAAACACAGCATATTACATGTTGGTTATAACTTTAATAATATTATATACAGTGTCTCTTTTATTGGAAAAATAAATAAAAAATCTAACAGAATTACATTATTAGACAGAGCAGATTGTTGTTGTTGTTGCATTGAGGCATTTATAACATTGGTTTAATATTGCATCTATTATCCATGTTAAAACATAAAAAAAGACAAACATTTCAGGATAATTTTGTTTGAAATTACGAATCAGATCAACAGATTATAGAAATAACCCTGTATGTAAATAAAAATTGCATAAACAAAATAATAATAATCATACACCATATTGAATGCATATATATATTAGTGTCTAATTTGATAAGGCTATTTGGTGTTTACATACTTCAGTTTCTAAATCAAACTTTTGATTATGATCATATTGTTGACAATAAAGAACTTTTGAATGTCCTTCCATCAAATAAGTAGCATTTAGCATTTAAATTAGCATTTAAATTAGTGAGTAAATGCTCTAGAAATAAAATTCTAGAACCAGACTCAGTCTTTTAAATGGGAAACTGCATTTTTTTAGCTTCTCAAAATATGATTTATAGATACAATCATTTTCAGCATCAGTGACAAAACCAGTGGTTCGTCTTATGGTTTAATAAAAAAATCAAAGCAAACAGTTAACAAAATGAATTTAATTAGTAACGATTATGAGCAGCTTCCTGAACTGAGCTCTGCTTTCCAAAAGCATTGCTGCACTAAAAACATTAAAAGTGAATTAACAGCCACTAATGCCACTGTTCTTCACACAAAGGCAAAACCCTTCAGACATATCATTAGAGGATCACATGGCCATTTAGCAGGTGCAGTGAGATATACCACGGTTATGTTTATTGGCAGTATATTATTATTATACTGTGTAAAATTCACAGACTGACTGGTTAATACTGAGTATGATAAGTAGAACACCATATTAATGTCTAAATATAAGAAATGACTATTAAACACTAATTTTACAAAGAATGTATATTTAATGGACATTATCTACTAGCCTATAATACACTTATAAATGTCTATAGAGCTCATCTTCAGTACAATCTTATGCCAAATGCCTGTGTTAATACTGGCCAAGCCTACATTAACAGTTTACCTCATTAAATCATTAATCACCTTATTAGTGATGATCATAAACTAGTTCAAATGACAACGGACAAGACATGTATATTTGAACACATGGAGCAAAGACAAATGGAAAAAAAAAAAAAAAAAAAAAAAAA
>BRDA01091041.1:0-11036 GCA_036984385.1 Crenuchus spilurus
ATTCAGATCTCCAGCAACTCTGAGCTTTAGATTCAGATTTCCAGCAACTTTGAGCTTTAGATTCAGATTTCCAGCAACTCTGAGCTTTAGATTCAGATTTCCAGCAACTCTGAGCTTTAGATTCAGATTTCTAGCAACTCTGAGCTTTAGATTCAGATTTCCAGCAACTCTGAGCTTTAGATTCAGATCTCCAGCAACTCTGAGCTTTAGATTCAGATTTCTAGCAACTTTGAGCTTTAGATTCAGATCTGCAGCAACTTTGAGCTTTAGATTCAGATTTCCAGCAACTTTGAGCTTTAGATTCAGATCTGCAGCAACTTTGAGTTTTAGATTCAGATTTCCAGCAACTTTGAGTTTTAGATTCAGATTTCCAGCAACTTTGAGCTTTAGATTCAGATCTGCAGCAACTTTGAGCTTTAGATTCAGATTTCCAGCAACTTTGAGTTTTAGATTCAGATTTCATGCAACTGAGCTTTATATTCAGTTTCCCATCAATTTTGAGCTTTAGATTCAGATTTCATGCAACTTTGAGATTTAGATTAAGATTTCTTGCAACTTTGAGCTTTAGCTTCAGATTTCCAGCAACTCTGAGCTTTAGATTCAGATTTCCAGCAACTCTGAGCTTTATATTCAGATATGCAGCAACTTTGAGCTTTAGATTCAGACTTCATGCAACTTTGAGCTTTAGATTCAGATCTGAAGCAACTCTGAGCTTTAGATTCAGATCTGCAGCCACTTTGAGCTTTAGATTCAGATCTGCAGGAACATTTTCAGTTTAGGATGCATTGCATGCTTTGAAACTGAAGTTAATGGGGTTTGTAGCCCAAGCAGATGGAGAAAAGGTTCTGAAGCTTTACAGACTTAATCAATCATTGTCCTCTGAGAACATTTTAGATTAAAGCTACACTCTTTGAGGTTTCTCAACTTGCCACAATGGTGGAACCCTTCTGCAGAGTATTGCTCTCTGAGGAACTTATAATATTTAAGTTGAGGAGCCCAAAACTGAAAATTGGTTCTTGGTGGAACCCAGTTAAAGATTACTGGAGGGACTTCTAGACTTTTTATGTTCTTTTACTTATATGTCTTGTCTTGTCAGAACTTCTACTGAGCTTCAATAACTTAGCAATAAATTCCAGGCAACTATTTTGCTGTTTCTACATAACTTTGTCCCAGTGTTGTATGCTGCAAGACACAACATAATCATTTTTTTACTTTAGAACCATTCGAATGTCCAGTTTTCACATTAACAACACTGTAAAATATATATAGTAGTTTTACTGTAAAAATATTTCATTGTTTACAGGCTGTTATTGTATATCATCATGTGTCTGCAGAACAGCTACACTTAATAAAGTTAGCATTTTTACAGTAGATACAAACATTATTATTATGTGCATTTTACGGTACTCTATGGTAAAAGTTGTATTAGGAGATTTTGTAGAAAGACCAATAGTAAATTGTTTTAATCTGGATTCAAATTTACTGTAAAATGCAATAGAGCTGCGATTTGATATCTGATGCCTTACTTTTAGATGTTTTACAGTAAACATTTATTAACTTTTTGCCAGTTATTTACTGTAAATTCTATAATTGTTTACAGTGAACCAAAGCTATGCCCACAAGGCCCCTGCATAAGCTAAAATATCCCCAACAATAAAACGAGCAGCACAAAGTTTCTGAATAAATAAAACTGTCTTTATTTTTTACATAAAATAAGAATTCTCTTTATAAAACAATACATTATAAACACGCTGGTATGAAAAGACACAAGTGCACACTTGGATATAAAAGCCATTCATCCAGTACAAAAAAGTCACTGCTTGTCTAATGTTGATGTGTTCCAGCTCTAGTCCTGCACCTGCGATGGTCCAGCTACACCTGAGTCACAGGTGTAGTGGTGAGTGCAGAGTTCTCCTGTGTGGTCACAGGTTCTGCTTTGCATAAACAGTTCGTTTACCATCTTTAACAGCAGCTACAGCACAGCAGAGCAGCTCAGTCTTGGTTATGTCGGGTAAATGTTGAGGCAAAGCTTGTTCAGTAGTCCACACACACACACACACACACACACACACTGAGCAACTCAAATGTCCTCTGATCTTAATCAGTGAGATGATCTCGTGTTGTTTTGGTTGGTCCTCACCAAGTCCTTGAGCTTTACATCAACTGGAACAGAAGCGCAAACTCAAAACACCTCACTGAGCCCGTCAGTAGCCGTCGAACCACGTGCTGAAGTCCAGCAGCTCGTGCTCCTCGGAGCTCAGCGGCTCGTAGCTCTCGTAGAAGCCGCCGCACTCGTCGGAGGAGGAGCAGGCGGAGCGCGGAGACTCGGCGCCGCCGGAGCTCCCGCTGGACGCCCCCGGCGACGACGCGACGCGCACGCTGGCGGCCGCGTCGTGCTCGTCCACGAGCCGCTGGAGCGCGCGGATGTACTCGACGGCCGAGCGCAGCGTCTCCACCTTGCTCATCTTCTTGCTGGCCGCGCCGCTCGGCACGTGCTGGCGCAGCGTCTGGAAGCCCAGGTTCACCTGCTTGACGCGGTTGCGCTCGCGTTCGTTGCGCCGCGCCACCGCCACGGGCGTCTGGAGCGGCGACACGACGGAGACGAAGCGCAGCCGGCGCGTGCACCGCAGGCGCTCCGGGCTGCCGCCGCCGAGCGCTCGCGCTGTCCTGTCCGCGGGCGAGAGCTGCGCGCGAGGACTCGCGAGGGCGCCGGCGTCCATCTCCATGAAATGCATCCGAACGGACAGGGCTTCGGCAGTTCGCCGCAGACAGGCGCGCTCGTGCCTTGCGCGTGACCTCGCGCGGCGTGCGTTACGCGGGTGGCTGGTTGCCGGTTGACGGTTGCTGGTTGCTGAGAGCTCCTGCTCAACGAGCGTCTTTGAAATGACGGGTGGCACGCGGTGCCTTTTCAACACGCGCGCGCCACCAACAGCCCCCCCCCAAACCCTCTTTACACAAACACACACCTTCACCGCTGCACGCTCCCTCAGGCCCCGCCCCCAGACGAGCAACCCTTCCACCGCCCCCACCCCCACGCGCCATGCGCACGAGCCGGACACACATTTACATTGGGGCGCGTGGTCCCATTCCTCCAAACCTCCGCGAGGGAGAAAAGGAGCCCGAGCGCCGCCGCCTGAATGGGCACTGACACTTTGATGGATCTCAGCGATTCACTTTTGATTAGCAGAGACTTTTATGGTTTGGAAGTTTTAACCAGCAGCTCCTTCACGCTTATAGAACGTGAATGTGCTCCAGTCTACTTAACACATAAACACGAGCAGGAGCCAAGCGATGTCTTTCCTCATCTGCCATCTAATGGGCATCATTCTGTTGGTGTGTTATCTCTTCTTTATCAAACCAGGCTGAATTCCACAAGCTTTTGGCTTAGACTGTCAGATCAGAATATTATTTCCACCCCTGGTTTGGAATAAACTGGGATAGTGACATCACAGATGCCATGTGACTGTGTTTACTGCATGTATAAATAACTGAGCACACCAGTCAGTCGTATAAAACCATCATCATGGACAAAGGCCGTGATCTGACTGGTGTCCAGAATAGCATGATAATAGGGTGGTGGTATCTCAGAAACCGCTAACTTTATGAGATGTTCTGGAAGTGAAGGTGCATTGTGAATGAGCTACTCATACATTGAGTGGCAACAGTGGTGCCCCACTCATCAGGCCATGATGCCAAAGTGGAAAAATGACTCTGACAAGCAGTGCAAAGCAATCAATGTGCCACAGTGAATCTCTTTAATGGACAAAAGAGCAATGAGGAAAGTGTCAGGGATCACCATTGAGTGAACACTGTTATGTCTGGGCCTGCGAAGCAGACGTGTGGTTAAGGTGATCATAATATCCAGATATGCCAGTGTCATAGAAAGCTATTCCAAACAGAAGGATCATTCAAATATAACTGAGAATATAGCTTTTTTCCTATAAGCTGTGTTTAAAAAAAATGGCATCAACATCAACAGCAGTTTCTCCATCAAACTTGAATCAATATTCTAGGCAGGGCTGTTTGAGCCATATTCAGTCAGTTTCCACAACCATCCCAATATTATTTACCACAAACTTCAAGATACCAGTGCTCTGTAAAAACGTCAGTAACTATTTTGGCATTAAAAATCAGCAGACTGATAGTTAATGAAAATTGTCATTAGTTTCATACAAATGTGACCCCACCAGTGAAAACCAGGTTAAAGTCATTCTTTTTTTTCAAAATTTGTTTTTTTTAAAACAACTTTTTTGTGAATTTAAGTTTTGTTTTTGATCAAAATATGTACCCCGATAGATATCTGAGACTGTTATCTTTCATTTACAGCAATAATACTGAGTGGCTAAGTTTTGTCGCTAATGTGAGACACGATATTGACATGATATCTCAATAAGTTGCCCAGTGACTTTGGCCTGGTTTTCCCTGGCGGGATCACGATATAAAGTACAGTATGTATCATTAGATTACCAACTGAGTCTGCTTCAGAAACAATAAAATGAGCAAAAACACTGCTAAGATTAATTCTTAGCATTTCTAGAAACATGTATTACATGTTAATCATGTCAGATGTTAATAAAAACTCTGCTGAGGTGATAAATGACATCCTTTAGGGAACAGATTTGAGGATTCTGATTGGCTACATTTCTGTTGCTATGCAGGTCAGTGACTGGCTGCTGCTTCTCTGACTGGATGATATTCCTGTCGACTCAGGAGCAAGAATGAAGCAAATTTCCCCCAATATATTTTATTTATTACATGTTATTGTGTATGCTTAGCGCACACATACTTAAATTGTTTTTGTTTTGATTATTTTTCAATAAAAATTAAAAATAAAAAGCTATTTCCACAATGGAGGGTGGCACCCTCATGATCGCTATTGGTCATTCACCACTGAATGTCAATCAATCAATTATAATTGGTTAATACATAATTGGCATCAGACAATTTGAATCAAAACGCAAAACCCGATACGAGTAAGCCAAAGGCAACAGTGACAAGGAAAAACTCTCTCGAGGCTGGATGAAGAAACCTTGGGAGGAACCAAGACTCACAAAGGGAATCCATCCTCCTCTGATCAAACAACTGATAGAAATTTACATCATCAGTTAAGTCTGCCATTGTGCTGTAGTGTAATAGTATCAAATTCTCTACAAGTTGCTTAAAATGAAGATCACGGCCATCTTTCTAACAGATCACTATAAAAAAAGTCAAAGAAATGAACTGGAGCAAATCTTGAAATGAGTGATTTATTAAACATTTATTAGCTCTAAACCACAAACGAATCATGCAAGTGTTTTTCATGTAACAAATCTCCAATTGTACTGTTCTTCCATTATGAGCTTTGATCATAATCAAAGAGTAACATTGTGAATAAACCATTAAGACATTTAATTCAGGCTTAACTGGAAAAAGAACAAGAAGCACTTAATTCCCAAATGCTCCTTAAAATAAAGTGCTACTAATGTGTCTTTAGTGAAGACAGACAGATACACTTACACCAAAGCCTAAACTCAAAGTCAAGAATGACTTATTTGTTGGGCTGCCTTAACAAAGAGTGCCCTCTAGTGTTGGGTATATTTACTTGATACATCCACATACTAGCCACAACATTAATAGAGGAAGTGATGATGATCTAATGACTATATAATAGATGATAAGAGATCACTCAATTCTCATAACTGATGTGCTGGAGAAAATAGGCAAGGCCTGAGCCACATCCAAAAGAGCCAAGGTTATGGCCAGAATATCTGTGAAACGGGATGCTCCAAGACAGCCTCCAAATTTCCCCAGAACTCAATCTGTAGGATGTTATGGAAGTCCGGTCTGTAACAGCTACAATCTCTGCAAATCACGAGTCACGTCAAGCCCTTTCTTACCCGGGCCGGGTTGACGGTAAAATCCAAAGTGCTTCCAAATGGTTGCTTTCAAAGACCGCGGCTTGGCTTGCATGCCTGTACGTAGCCCACGCTGCTTCCTTGTTTTACCTAGCACTATGGTGGCTGAGAAGGCACATCCGCACCCACAAAAAAAATAGATTTTTTTAAAACGAGAATCGATTCTGAATCATTCAATGTGAGAAACGCGATTCGAGCTTGAAGCGATTTTTTCCTGCACCCCTGATGGAAACTCATCCAAACAAGTTGAAGATATCTATCTATCATATATATCATATATGCTAAATGACAACAGTTTTGGTAACATATTTCTTATTCATTAATGTGTGAATCATACAAAATTCTGTACACAACTGCAAATAACCAAATGATGAATAGCAACAAAGAAATGTCCAGTGTGTACTCATTCAGAATATATTGATGAGGAAAGTGCAACATGCATGGTTTGTTCAGATCCAGTGTCTCCAGGTTTTAGTCATTCAGACCTACAGAGCTGCAAGAAAAAGAAAAAAGATCATTTAAAATGGTAAAAGTGAGGCATGTTTGTGTGTTTCTAGTCTATAAACTATTATAGAGACAATACCTAACAGGTAACAACAGTTCAGTTCTGCGTGTGTGTCCATTGCGACAAGTCAACTTTGCCTCTGAAACCCTGTAAAAAAATTTTAATATCATGAGCTCAAGAGAAACACCTTTCAAATATATTTACACTTAAAACAACAGAATCCAAAAATCATATCAGCATATTCTGACATTTACATGTAAGTGATCAGCCAAAACAAGAGTTTGCTTCTTTAGTTTATAACTACTTTAGCGGCTGCAATCGCTAACACTCGAAGTTTATATTTGCCTAAATATCTGAATCGTTTCTGTAAAAATAAATTTTAAAAACTTCTCAAAGTACGTAAACTGTGTTCAGGTCTTAATTAAGATCTCACAGACTTGTCAAAATCAATGAGGATAAAGTAGAAATTAAGGGGAGCTTTAGTTTAGCTGTAAAGCTAACAATGCTAACAAAAACAAGAACTCAAGTCATTTTCTGTCAATAACAAAACTTCTCTCAAAATGTTATGAATTACTGTTAACAGAGCTGATAATATGACATCACTTCCTGTTCTGAGTCAATTATTAAAGATGGTAGATGAGCATTCAGCTACACAAATGTTATTTTTTAAAGGTCCCTCGGTTCAGCTTTATGTTAAGTATTTCCTGCTGACTAGAGTTTGTTACCTATTTCTGTTTAGCTTGAGGCCTAGGCTGCACACATTTTAGCTGTTTAGCTCTGATTAGCCTGTTAGCTTGAGACTTTGTTGTCTTTCTGTATAGCTTGTTTCTGATTAGCCTGTTTGCTTGAGGCTTTGTATTTCTGTATAGCTTGTTTCTGATTAGCCTGTTAGCTTGAGGCTTTGTATTTCTGTATAGCTTGTTTCTGATTAGCCTGTTAGCTTGAGGCTTTGTTGTCTTTCTGTATAGCTTGTTTCTGATTAGCCTGATGGCTAATTGCCCTTTGCTTATCTTTTGTTTGCTTTTCTGTTTACCATTTGTTAATTTAGTGTATATTCAGTTATTCCTTTTTTATTTTCTGTTTTGCTTGTTTTATCCTCACTTGCTTTGTTTTCATTCCTTCTTTGTTTAGCTACTATGTGACCTTTTGTGTTTTGTATTAAATTCTTATGTCTTATTTCTGCACATCTTCCTGTTTTCTTGATGTTTCTTTACAGAAACGTTTTGGTGATGTGTGTTTATGGCGTTTTCAGTCCTGAAAATCCAGACTAAGGTTCGTCTTTTTGTTACATCGTAAACACTTGGTCCGATTATTTTGCATGATACACCTATGTCCTGTCATTACCTATCTGTACAGCATCACTCCATACTTGCATATTGTCAGTTCAGCAGGTAATTTACTTGACAGTTAAGTTAGTTAAGCTAATTCAACATTTAGGGTTTTTTGGTGGAGAGAACAAACTGAACTGTGGTTCAGTTGATCCAACATGAGACCACTTTTTATGCCAAATTTTGGTCCTTTTTCACACCTGTTATTTGGATCTGGACCCTACTGGAGAAATCAGAAGTTACAGACCAAACAAGGCAGGTGTGAAGGCACGCTTAGAGAAACAATGGTGATATTTCCTATAAAGTTCTAGTCTTAGTAATGCCTCACAGTTCCAGCTGTAAAGAAGTTAAATTGACTCCAAATGTGTCTTAGCTGATCAACTACATCTGGAGTAAATGGAAATTTTAAAAATATTTTAAGACAATAGAAGAGTGTTTTACACAATGAATGTCAATTTTGTCCCATAATGTTAAGTGACTCTGAACCATAACCTACATCTTAAATTTTTCAGATCCAGATTGATCGAGCCATTCTTGCCAGTCCCTCCACTCAAAGTACTCGGAGCATCCCCGTTCTTTGCATGGACTGTGGACGATTTGGCACAGTCCTCTCCACTGCTCCGTGAGCTTATCCAGACGTATCATTATTTCCTTTATCATAACCCATGTCTTCTGGATGTCTGATGAATTGTTCACTAAAATGGACATAAGAAATGGCTACAGGTGTAAATATGCTTTGTGATGCATCATTCTGAAGCTTCCAGTTCAACTGCACTGATTTTTTTTTGGAATGTTACAACTCCAATACAATATTTGAACTCATTTTTATTTTTTATTTTTTGGAGACTGTAGATTTACAATTCAATCAACTTTCTTTAACTCTCTAATTTCATCCATCCATTATCTTCCATTTCATCCTGATTAGTGTCCCTTTCAACTTCACTGGGCACAGAGAAGTTCCCAATTCACCTAACCTCAGTGTTTTTGGACTGTGGGTACAAACCGGAGACCCCAGACGAAACCCATGCAAACACAGGGAGAACATGGAAACACTATGTTAAGTGGTGACCTGAATTGGTATTTCTTTAAGAAGGTGTGTGTGTGTGTGTGTGTTACATTGCATTGCACAGATAACACAAATGTCCTATGTGTGTAATATAGTAGCAAATGAGATGTTTCTTCCATAAAAGTTTAAAACACACTTAAAAATAAACATAAACTTATGTCTTACCATCACTGTCTTTGCCTTGAATTTCAATAAACTGATCCCCGTCTTGAGCGTGTTCTCTGAGCAGAACACGCCTGTTTCCAGAGGAGAACAGACAGTGATCTTGACCAATCCAGTAGGTGGAGTAAAAGGAGCATATCTTGATGACAAGTCTGTTAAAATTTTAAATAATAGACATCAATTAATTAATTATTTCTGATATTCAGTAGACAGTTACTCTAAACGACATCTTGCTGAGTAAACCGTGAAAGTGATTTTTGTCACCTGTGGAAGAAGCTGTGAGGTATCTCAGGCAGGAAATAAACTCGAACATTAATGTCTTCCAGATTGTCCTCTCCCCACATGTCACAAACCTGCTTATTGTTGGTCAAGTAAC
The DNA here is from genome assembly GCA_036984385.1 of Crenuchus spilurus. Classification (NCBI taxonomy): domain Eukaryota; kingdom Metazoa; phylum Chordata; class Actinopteri; order Characiformes; family Crenuchidae; genus Crenuchus; species Crenuchus spilurus. The sequence goes on from BRDA01091041.1 coordinate 9,332, forward strand.
TTGGGAACAGACAGGCTCCATCTGGATCATACACAAAAGGATTTGATGGCTCCCATTTCTTGTTTGGACAAAATTCCTGAGCTTTAGGGTTGAGGGGAGGATTTTGCTTGGTTGGAAGACAAACATCAAAGTGTTGTAGCAAAGTGAGAAGATTCCCGGTCTCTGTCCTGGTCCCAACAATGTCCTGAATCAGTTCCTTGTCATCCATCCCTAATTTCTCAAGTTCTTTACGAACAAGGATTCTTGTGGCCACGTTGCTCAAAGTCGCTCTGTCCTGGAAGTCGCGGATCCACCTCTTCCTGTGCACCTGTAGAGCGTTTTCCGACTTCAGAACATTATTGGGAATATCCTCCAACACAGTGACCAGATCATGTCTCACAATAGCCTGTGGCAGAATGAAATGAAACATTTTTGGACAACTGGCACATGTCTGGTATCAGATTTTAGAAATTTGCAGCTTTTTCTAACGAACCTTGAACAAGGAGATGAGGAACGATGGTTTCACAAACACCACATCCATCAAGTCTGGAATTTTTTTGTACCACATAATGATCCCAATTCTGTGCAGATACTGAAGAATACAGTTCATCTTATCATGGTCCAATTCACTGTGCTTGTCCTTTAGGTAATATAAGAGGTCCTCCTTAGTCAATATTCCTATTGAATGGAGAATTATAGTAAACACTTCAATTTTTGGGAAAAGTTACATTTCTGTCCAGCAAATGTACAATGTAAATGTTCCCTTAAAAGTACAACATGGTCTTTAAGGCCCAACTGCATACCTTAAATGTTCACCACAAGAAGGGAGTATATACTGTATTGTAATTTACAATGTATTCTTAATTCTGGAATAAGGACAGGGTGGATTCAATAAAATATATTCAATTCAAATGAATGTGCTACTCAAAATGTGAATATTGTGGAAAAAAAATTGGTGTTTCTAATTTCATATAAAAAAACGCAAAGTTACATATTTCAAACCTATTTTTGTTTTAATGTTGATACTGCCTAAATAGTAATTTACTCAAACTCCAAATGAATTACAGTGGAACCTCAGTTAGCTTTTGTCCTGGTTATTGTACAATTTGGTTATCGTCAATTTTTTTCTGGGAAATTTTGTCCCAGTTATCGTACATCCACCCGGTTTTCATTTGCTGCTAATTTTGCAAAAACAAAGCATCCACCTACACGTTTGTCAATCACCCACGTGTTTGTTGTTCATTCTGGCTCTGTTTCTCGTTTTATCTGGCTTTGTTTCTTGTTGTTTCTCATTGATAACACTCAAAACTAACTGAAACACATCACACTCAAGCGACACCATGCTGAAAACAGGTGTAAAAACTAGGGATGTCCCAATCACGTTTTTTCTGTTCCCGATCCGATCCGTGTCATTAATTTTTTAGTGTCTCCCGATACCGAGTCTCAAACCGATACTTATATTTTCTAGATAAGAACTAGATAATACTCTTCACACAGTGCACACATTACATTATACTTAATAAAATTAATCAATGTTTATATTTAACAACTGCAATGCTTCCAAACTATTGTTAAGTGTTTCCAAAAGCTCTAAAAGACGCTGAAAACCTGTATTCTCTACCACAGCGATCGGCTGGTCATCCAAAGCAGTGAATTCAGTGACCCTCTCTGTGATCTTGGCCATAGCGCTGTCCAGAGAGAACTTTTCTTTTAAAACTTTCTGATA
>BRDA01091041.1:11046-25489 GCA_036984385.1 Crenuchus spilurus
CAAGTCTGTCGAGTCAATTTCCGACATGGATTGAACTTTTCTTTTAAAACTTTCTGATAGAGAAGATTGCTTAGGTACAGCCTTTAACTGAGCTGTCTGAACAAACTCACTGTGTTCTATTAAATGTTTATTTTTTAGGTGCCGTATTAAATTTGTAGTATTAAAAATAATAGGTAGGGCAGTACTCCTCCGCACTGAAGGGGGGCGCACGTGAGCCAACGGGTGCTTGTTGCTGCTGTGCTTTTACAGAGGCGAGTGAGAGTGAAGAGCACGGAGAATACAGAGCAAATGCCAGTTTCTCTCGCTGCTGTAATTGTAACGTTTTTTTCTTATCTTTACATACCTTTAATACGTACCTTACGTGTGTGTGTGTGTGTGTGTGTGAGAGAGAGAAGAACGCTGATGAGGTACGAAATAACCAGTAGCCAATTGAATAAGCTCCCTTTTTGGGTTTATATGTTTGTAAATTTGACTCTAAAGGAGTCAGTGTCTCACCAACCATGAACCTCACCGCACGTCATTGTATTAAATGCAGATCTACTACTATCACCCCGTGAAACACTCATATTGCAGACATTACCCCTCGCTGTTGGACTCGTATCTCTTTCTAATTTGAAGTAATTCCACACAGCAGACATTATAATCACGTTCTGATACAAGCTCTGCTCTCGTTTTATGACTCCTTTGTTTACGACAAAGATCGGGCTTAGGTTTGTATTCAGAAAAGCCGATACCGATCAGTTAAAAAATGCCGTGATCGGCCCGATTACGATCTTTGAGATCGGATCGGGGCATCCCTAGTAAAAACAAATAGCAGACAAGAACCCCGAGAACAATGACTGCCAGCTGGTCCACACCAGCACTCTCTAAAACAGAGCGTAAACCTGTAAGAGTGATGTTAAATGTTCATTTATCCATTTCAGTAGTCTTTTGTATTTATTACTCATTGTGTTCTGTATGTAAAACTGTAGTTATTCTATATAAAATGTGTTTTTGTTCATATTTTGGAGTGTGTGGAACAGATTAATTGGATTTACATTATTTCTTAACAGAAATATGGCTTCAGTTATCATTCATTTCAGTTACTTAACATGATGACAAAACAAACCAAGCTTCTACTGTATTCTAATAATTTGAGATTCTGGATTTCTGATTTTCCTGATTTATGATAAGTAACTATGTTCAATTATGAACAACTTTTTCATAATACGGTAACATTTTGATGAGGCATTTTATGTACCTTTACACCTTCAGTACCTTCAGCTCAGAGATTACATAAGGTCAAGTGATTTTTTTTATTGTCATTTTAACAATATACAGTTTGTACAGTATACAGTAAAACAAAATCACGCTCCTCAGGATGTAGCCCTTTGATGCACTTGACCTCATGTCGCCTCTTAACTAAAGGTAATGAAGTTGTATGCTTGACGGTTCTACCGCAGTACCAGGATGAGTGCTCAGTGATGGTCTTTTCTGAGACTTTATTGATATGTATTGGAAAGCAATGCAGTTAAGCTTCGAATTTAGGAGACGCGAATGATAATCTGGAACCAACAGTGGCTCCAATGACTTTACAAAGTACAGCAAACTAAATTACACTCACAAGACCAGATCCTTACCGCTAGGCCATGGCTGCCCCCCAAATAAAGCCACTCACCATGTTGAGGAATGGTGCCCTCAACGAGAAGATTTTGAATAGTGGTTTCTACTTCCTTACAGCACAGAGGAAGTGTCTGTTCCATGAAAGGAAATGTGTCTTTATCTGCTATCAATTCCTTGATGTGGGCTTGTAAATACGTGATGTCATCAGAGTCAGTGCAGTCAATGGGTAAGAGATCAAGAACCTGGATATAAAGAGGAGATATATTGTGTTATCACTAGACACTAAAAATAGGAATCCAAACAATTAGCGGACAACACTCACCGTCAGTTTGTAGTCTGCAAGTCGTTTGATGTCACTCAACTGTTCAGAAAACGATGAGAGGTCGCCTAATTCTTCAAAGTTACTTATTTGCTTCTCTAAGTTCTCTTTTCGCTCTAAAAGCATTTTCTTCACTTTCTCCTCGATGTCGTTCTTCTTATGAAATTCCTCCATCGGGTCCTCGCACTGGTCAGTGTGAGTGCCCACCAACAGGACCACAGAGTTTGGAACCTTGAGCTGGATGTTGTTGATCCACTTTCTCACTGAAAGACTTGGGATCCTCAATGTGGTAGCTGTGCAATTACAAACACATAAAACAATATTAGCAGTTTAATTCTACATTTAAATGTAAAGTAACCAGTAAAATTCCCATTTTAATACCTGGAAAGATCAACAGCAAGGATGACAAAAGCCTGAGGCGTTATAAAGACTTGATGGGTGATGTAGTACTCCTCTTGCCCAGCAAAATCCCAAAACAGGAAACGAACTCCATCTTGATCTACTTCATGGATTTCAATTCCTACAGTACGATCAGCTTCAGCCACAGCTACAGGATGGCCGTGTAAAAGGCTGCGGCATAAAGTAGACTTCCCCGCCATGGTGGATCCCAGGAACATGGTTTTAATAGTACAAACACTGCAGGAACTGTCTTCTAACATGACAAAATAGCTTTGAATATCCTTCAAACCTCCTGCGCAGATCTCTTCAGGAGGCATCCTCAGTGGATTTCCATTCGCCTTGAATACAGCCAAGCTTTGTGACTGAAAGAGAGAGCGTGGAAGTTCTGCCAGCTGGTTCTTCTCCACATAAAGGTCTTTGAGTCGATGAAGACCTACCAGAGGCTGCAGATCCTTCAGGCTGTTGTTGGACAGGTTTAGGTACGAGAGGCTCTGACATTGGTTCATGTCTTGAGGAAGCTTGACAAGGCGGTTTGTGCTCATCTTAAGAAACTGGAGCTTCTCCAAAACTGGGAATATGCCATCAGGAATGCTCTTGATATTGTTCTGATTCATGTACAGCTTCATCAAGTGCCGTAGCTGTGCGATTTCCACAGGAAACTCTGCGAGCTCATTCCTGGACAGATTTAGCTCTGTGAGGTTTGGCAAGCAAGAGATGCCAGAAACCTGTTTAAGTCTGTTCCTCTGCAGATCAGCCTTGACGGCATCCTGACCTTTTGCAAGTAGAGCTGAAGGAAGTGATCTAAGTTTCTGTCCAGCAAAGTCCTCCTCCTTTTTTCCAGGATGATAGCCTAAAGTAAAACAAAAGACCAAGAACTTCAGGCTATATTTGACTTCCTGGTGCATAGGGCAGTTAAATCAGTATGTGTAGCTCCGCCCATACTCATGTTTTTCAATGACATCATCCCAACGAGTATCATTGTCTTATCTAAATGGTCTACAGTGTCCCATTCCAACAATTAGTTGTGTGACACCGGGGATTGTGTGATAACTTTCAGGTTCTGAATGGTGGGTTTTAGACAGACTTCGAGTTTTGGTGGTTTTGTGGGACCTGGCAACCCTGGCTGCAGCAGCAAGCTGTTAGCCAGCAAATGACAGCATAATTAGAAGTACTGGACTCTGTAGCGTTTGTACTCAGACTTGTCCAAATTTATGTTCTGGTATTGATCGAGTCCAGCTACCATATGTAATTATAAAATATAATACAATTTTTACCTAATGTGCTTTATTAGCCAATTAACCCAACAATTCATTAGGACTCTCCCCATCACTTGTAATGTCCCTGACTCTAGGAGGGTGCAGACTATCACATGCTTCCTTTGATGCATGTGAAGTCAAGCCCCGCCTCTTTTGCCACTGCTATATGTAATTGATTATTAAATTTACACATGTAGTACCAGTCAAAAGTTTGGACACACCTCATTTAATGTTTTTTCCTACATTGTAAATTAACACTGAAGCCATCCAGACTGTGAGTGAACACACAAGGAAACAGTTCAGTGTTAAAGAAACCAAAACATGTTTTAGATTTTACAAAGTAGACACACAACTGATGTCTCAAACACATTAAGAGGCAAGAAATGCAAGTCATGAACTCTTGACGAGGCACAGCTGTTAACTGAAAGTCATTCCAGGTGACTACCTCATAAAGCTGACTGAGAAAATGCCAAGAAAGCTGCATCTAAACAAGAGGTGTCTACTGTGAAGAATGTAAAATATAAACATATTCTGGTTTGTTTACTTGTTTGTTTACTAAATAATTACAGATGTGTTTACTCATAGTTTAGATGACTTTAGTATTAATCTACAATGCAGAACAATTTTTAAATCATGAAAAACTACTGAACGTCCAGAAGGTGTCCAAACTTTTGACTGGTACTGTAACATAAAACACTACAGGGCCACTTACACATTAAAAGAAAAACACAGTAAAGCCCTGAATCCCATTTCAAAGCTGGTAAAAAGCTTTTATGTTTCCTGTTTGAGGACGTCTATAACATGTTTAAACATACAAATATAACATATATGTATATAACACGAAAGATATGGAAATCTTACCATTTAAAGTGGGCATAGTGACGAGAAGCCAGCAAGGAGGCTTTCACTGTCTCTGCTCTTCTAGGAAGCTGATTCTCAAAGGAGGGACTTCTGAGATCCACCGATGGTTTCAATCACATGACTCAGAGGTTTCTCTTATTTCTATTGTTAGTCTCTGTATTCACTTAACATAGCTACTACATTACTTAACACATAACTATTACAGCGTTTACCTTCCTCTCTTTTCTATTCTTCATTCAGTTTCTGTCACGTGACCCACAACTCTTAAAATGATACAACAGACAAAATCACTGCCACTGATTTGAAAAACTTCATAATACATTAAGCCTACATTACTTTCATTTACTGCACACACAGACTATTTACTTTCACTTTCATCTTTTATTCTTCACAGCCTCTGTTTCGGTTTCTGTCACGTGACTCACTTTTAATCACACTCATTCTTTAATCAAGGCAAGTGCTGCCATCGTGGGGCCAATGTGAGCAACTACATACAATGGTTTTCATCAAAGCTTGGTCATGTTTAAAGCTTGACATGAATAAAAAATGTGCTATTGCACTTTTGTTTTTCTTCTTTTCTTCTTAAAAGCAACCTGCATGGTTGACCTCTGAGTAGGCCTATTTACTATGATGTTGCTTGTCATGGCATCTTCTTCGCTAGCAGGCCAGGAGTTTAGAAGGTATCTGGGAACGTGCTGTAAAATACAGAGAATATACGAATAAAGGCAGTTCATCACAGATCACATAGGTTTTCATTACACATAACTTTGTGTATACATATATAACAAACTGTAAGGCTATATAATATATATGTGTGTGTGTGTGTGTGTGTGTGTGTGTGTGTGTGTCTATATATATAAATATATACACTGCTCAAAAAAATAAACGGAACACTAAAATAACATCCTAGATCTCAGTGAATAAAATATTCCAGTTGAAAATCTTTATTTATTACATAGTAGAATGCGTCAAGAACAAAATAACATAAAAATAATCAATGTAAATCAAAATTATGACCCCTTGGAGGTCTGGATTTGGAATCATACTCAAAATCTCATACCACCCTCATGGAGTCTGTTTCTGACAGTTTGAGCAGAAACATGGATATTAGTGGTCTGCTGGAGGTCATTTTGCAGGGCTCTCGCTCTGCTCCTCCTGTTCCTCCTTGCACAAAGGAGGAGGTAGCGGTCCTGCTGCTGGGTTGTTGCCCTCCTACGGCCCCCTCCATGTCTCCTGGTGTACTGGCCTGTCTCCTGGTATCTGCTCCATGCTCTGGACACTGTGCTGACAGACACAGCAAACCTTCTTGCCACAGCTCACATTGATATGCCATCCTGGATGAGCTGCACTACCTGAGCAACTTCTGTGGGTTGTAGACATCACCTCATGCTACCTCTATGGTGAGCGAACTGACAGAATGCAAAAGTGACCAAAACATCAGGCAGAAAGGATGAGAACAGAAAAAAGGTCTGTGGTCACCACCTGCAGAACCACTCCTGAATAGGGGTTGTCTTGCTAATTGCCTCTCATTTCTACCTGTTATCTGTTCCATTTGCACAACAGCAGGTCAAACTGATTCACAGTCAGTGTTGCTTCCTAACTGAACAGGTTGGTTTCACAGAAGTGTGGTTGACTTGTTCACAGAAGTGTGGTTGACTTGGAGTTACATTGTGTTGTTTAAGTGTTCCCTTTATTTTTTTGAGCAGTGTATATATATATATATATATATATGTATATATATATATATATGAACCCAACATATCTGCACCTCTCTAGAAAATGTACAATATTTTCTTATGCTGGTGATGGTTTAAATGTAGATATAAATATTATAAATCTGTCTAAGTCTAAAGTATTAACCAAATGACGTTCACTAAGAGAAAGTGAACACTTTCACAAGTGTTATCCCTGTCTCTGACCGGACAGCCGTAGTGATTGCCTTTTTGGGTGAACTACCTAGGGATAGCTGGAAACAGCAATACTCTCCTTTTCAGAAGTGTTATCTATGATCCTACAGCGAGATAATGGCCCAAAACATCAGTCCAAGCTCTGGCAGAACTACCTCAGGACAAAACAACAAGATGGTCAGCTTGAAAACATGGAGTGGAGCACAGTCTCCAGACTTAAACCCCATCCAGCTGATTTGGGATGAAGTGAAAAGCAAAGCAAACCTACAAGAGCCAACATTTATGTGACGTTCTGCAGCACATTAGTGAAGAACTGTCTGAAGAACGTTTGATGTCTATTGTAGAAAGAAAAGAATGTCACGAGTGTGTTCAGCTGACAAAGGTGCTGCTTTGTGTCCAAAGTTTAGACACATTTTGGTCTATAAACTGATTCACTGAGTTCTTATTTAACTCCTGAGCTTTCATTTCAGAGAGCAATCAGACATTAATTGTAATCAATCAATTGCAGAAAGCACCTGGAAAAATTGGGATGTTCTAAAACTTTTGGCCTGTTGTGTATATATGGGGTTTATGCTGTACATACAGTACCCAGAATTGCATAAATAATAAGCTGGGAATTGTCTCAACAGCAAATATGTGGCAAATACATCATATATTTTGTAACAACTGTGACTTACTATTTTTTGGATATCGCCTCCAACACAGCTTCTCTGGTAAAGGACATTAAACCCCTGTCGATCCACAGGACAGCAATTTGTTCTCTAAAAAGAAAAATATAAACCGAGTCCTAACAGTGTCACAGAGTAAAGCTCATCACAATCCAGTGCTTTGTGTACTCTCACCTTTGCCCATTCTGTAATGCAGGTAAGGCAGTAGGTGTGCTCACACTGCTGTGGAGTGGCCACTGGCTGACCACTGAAAGTATTAAGGCAGATAAGGCATCGCACACAACCAGGTACACTCTTGTCTGGACTCCACTGGTGTGGTTCATCCATCTATAGCCTTATATCTGCTGACAGCAACAGGGCATAAATATCACTGTAACTGTTGTCATTAGTTTATAGAATAAAACAAAAATATCCATTTTACTCAAAGACAGACCTACAAAGAGTAAAACCACAGGAACTGATCATCTGCAGTGATCATTTCCTCAAACAGTACAGTATACATGGCAATGACTACATAGTAGGAATCAATACAGAAATATTGTTCCTGATGTTTCATATATTGTTTAAGCCTCTGCGCACATTTTTGTTTCTTTCTGACGTTTTCTGACATAAAACAGAGCAAGAAAAACTACAGCCCATATCACAACTTCCTTTTTAAATAACATATCTCATGTTTTGCATTCAAAATAAATCATTTTTATATATCCATACATTATTTTTATGTTGGATTCAGCAAATAAACAGAGACTGTTCAGGATTACAGTAATGCACACGAGGCTGGCAGGTTTCTTGTTGACTATAATAATAATAATAATAATAATAATAATAATAATAAATGCTCAAAGTGCTTCACACTGCTTTGTCACAAATAAAGGTAAAAACAAAAGTATATAAAATAAAACTATAAAATGTAATTACAGAATAAAAATCAGCTCAGCTATAAAATCGGAACATTAAAAATAGAATAAATATAAATAAAAAATAAATATATCCAAATCTATAAAATGCAATTACAGATTAAAAACTGCAAAGCTATAAAATAAGAATTTTAGGATTAAAATGAATAAATAAACAAAAATATAACTGGCAAATAAAATAAAACAAATCATAAAAAACTGAGTTTATAAAAGTGCTTTTTACATTCTTTTACTGATGTACTAATCTTTTTTAGATAAGTTGTTTTTTTATTGGTGCATAAAAACTAAACTAAATCCTCAATTTTATTTTTATTAACTTTTAGTACCTTATAGCACTACATTTTAAAAAACAGCCTGGAACATAGGGAGATAGACAAAAGTAATACAGTATATGATGGAGCTGATGATCCATTTAGAGCTTTAAAAAAACACTAACAGTACTTTAAAATCAATCTTAAGAGACTGGAAGCCAGTTTTAAGATGCTAGAAATGGTAAAGACGATAGAAAATAACCTGTATATACATTTTCTGATAAATAAATGAATAATCAGGATCAAGGCGTTAACATAGCGATTAATCGGACTTTCTACGCCTAAAAAACAGTATGTTTACAAGTAGTCGTGGCCGAGTGGTTAAGGCGATGGACTAGAAATCCATTGGGGTCTCCCCGCGCAGGTTCGAATCCTGCCGACTACGAGTTGACTTTATATTGTTACAAACCGACTTTCACGTTTTTGTTGTTTGTACCTTTCCCTACACGTGTGCTTTACTTTATATATAAGCTATCTCATTATTACTTACTTCTTCTTCGCTGTGTTGGAAGGACAGTCATCTCACTACAAGTTGTACGTGCATAACAAACTGATTTGTTTAGTCCAGCTGGTCATAAACAAGCTTTTTATTATTTACTGATGACAGGAAGCTCTTTGTGTCCTCATCAAGCATTTTAGACACTAGGCTTCAAGAGACTCGGAGCTCAAAATAATACAATACACAGCACAAATGATGTTAAAAACAGATAGAAGCTAAAAAAGACTGTTTACAAACAATCAGAGCCGCTTCCTTGACTGTAGTTGAGCTGAACACCACCGGCGCGCTGCTGCCCCCTACAGTACAGAGTGTGTTTTACCTTCACACACTGACCTCTACAGCTTCAACTACTGATCTTAAAATCAACATCATTTCTACTAGAATTTAAAATTATTTTTTGTGAAACTGTAATTATGTCTAGTCAAAATTAAGAAAGGATGAAAGATTACTTTTACCATTAAACCTAAAAACAATTATTTAAAAAAGCAAAATATTAACTAATAATGTCAATCATAATAAAATGTATTTTTATTATAGCATTTAATAAGTTATTAATATATGGATTGGCATCCTGTGCTAGGCTTGGCTAAGATAGTCTTTTATGCCGTGCTTTGTGCCCAATGAAGGGGTAAGAGACTAACCGTGACCTTGATCAGGATTAAGCAAATAAAATGATGGATGGAAGTTATTAATAGTTTATTTATGCAGATTTGTCATTATGTTTAATTGCACTCTTCAGGTCTATAAAATTCTAAATATTAATTAATCAAAAAATATTCATTTATTAATATTCATTAGTTAATACATTCATTGAATAAGAAATATACAGCTTGTAAGTGTAAAACCAGTGTAAAACCATCATCATGGGTTAGCGAGGTAGCATCTGGGCGTGCGCACACACAGACAATTTAGGGAACCGAATTCAACTGATCCCCATGTTTTTTGACTGTAGACACCCTGGAGGAAACCCATGCAGACTCAAGTAGAACTCTTCACCCAGAAGGGGACTTGAACCCAAGACCTCCATGCAAACCACTGTGTCCTTACCTTCATTCCAAATGATGGTTTCACCCTCAAGAAGACACGTTTGATGCAAAGGTCAAATTCTACAGCCTTTAACATCAGGTGTTTATATATCACACCATGTTGAAGGCAAATTTTTATGCCATAGAAAACCACACATTCACATGCACAGATTACATAGCAACAGTTTATTTATGCACATCATTTACAGATGCATATAGAAATTATGACAAATGAGACTACAAGGCTTATAAAATACATTCCAGTTGTTTTAATCTATTTAATAATTAAAAGAGAATAATATTTACATATATGCATTTGACATTTTCACAAACTGATTTGGTTGAGTGGTACAAAAAGAAAACATTCTTAATTAAGAGCACATAATTATATAGACAGGATATAAAGTGAACAGTGAACAGATCCTCAGGCTTGTAATCCCAGCTTTTATCGCCATGACACCTCTCTGGATGACAGGACTGCAAGACACAAAAATGGGTTGAGCTTTCCAATATGACCATTAACCCACTTCAGCTTGTTTAAATATACAGTTTGAGGTTTCGCTTTCCTAATACTCTGTCTGTCACAGATATATACAATAGATATTACAGCAAATGAGACTGTAAAACATTACATCAGTAATGATGATGTGACCCACCCACCATTTGCCATGTCCCTGGCCCCTGTCTCCATGTGCTCTCTGTATGTTTACATCTTCCACGTGTCTTGTTCATGTCATATCTCTACTCCCTGTTACGTCATGTCATGTACAGCCCTGCCGTCTCATTACATGTTAATCATACATTGCTATTTAGCTCCCTTGTGTTTCCACAGTCTTTATGCGTCATTGTTTGTCATCACATCATGTTTGTCATGCATGCCATGTCTACCCTCCTCATCCTACCCTCATGCTAACAGATGATCATTGGAAATATTTCACAGACTGTGGAAAAACTGAACATTTTAATATTGTTTGGCTTAGTCACCAGTTAATTTGAAACAGCCACCTTGTGCAATACACACTGAATATATCTGTGTACAATTGTCATTACTGACAGTAGCCCATCTGTTATTATACAAGTTATCAGGCCCTCATTATCAACAGAAAACAGGAAGCCTTGTAGCTACAATGTAGCATCATGTTTTGGCGAGGCACAGCTCACTCAACCTGAGAACACAGTGCATGAGTTTAGCTTTGGCTTCAAAGTTTCATCACTCTTGAGCACCCCCTCACCAAATATTTCACCTCATATAGTTACAGTACCAGTCAAAAGTTTGGACACCTTCTGGACATTCAGTGGTTTTTCATGATTTAAAAATGTTCTGCATTGTAGATTAATATTAAAGTCATCCAAACTATGAATAAACACATATGTAATTATTTAGTAAACAACCAAGTAAACAAACCAGAACATGTTTATATTTTACAGTCTTCACAGTAGGCTCCTCTTGCTTAGATGCAGCTTTCTTGGCATTTTCTCAGTCAGCTTTATGAGGTAGTCACCTGGAATGGCTTTCAGTTAACAGCTGTGTCTTGTCGAGAGTTCATGACTTGCATTTCTTGCCTCTTAATGTGTTTGAGACATCAGTTGTGTGTCTACTTTGAAGTAAAATCTAAAACATGTTTTAGTATGTTTAACACTTTTAAGTTTACTACATGATTCATTATGTGTTCACTCAGAGTCTGGATGACTTCAGTATTAAATTACAATGTATGAACAAAATAAAAACATTATCATTAACTTCTGCACACTAGTTTTAGAATTTAAAGTAAAACATGTTTACAACCGCGACCCTAATAAGGATTAAGCGGGTGTGATAATGAATGAATGAATGAATGAATGTTTACGTTTTATATTTCCCCAACAAATCTGTACTAAAGTGCAAAATAACGAGTGTGCACACAGATCCTCTGCTGACAAGACAGTTAACACTAACCAAACACCCAGAAACGAGCCAGTAAACAACTAAAAACACTTACAGCTCAAAATAAAGTCTCTTTAAACGCAGCAAACGTGATTACATTGTCTACATTCTTGGTGGATATAACATTGTGACATGGCTGTATATTTCCTGTGCAGAGCTCTTTCCCCATTCACTTTAAATGGTGCAGTAATTACAGTCAGGTGCCTGGCATTTAAGGATGAATGGCACATCCAAAATAGATGATTATGAATTAACTTCACCTTCATACCAAAAATCAAGTCTGACATGTTTAGGCCATGCTGAGGTCTACAGTTCCCAGGCAAGTAAACAAAGCAGGTGTCCCGTCATCAGCTCATGTTACATATGCAGAACTCTCAGCTTTAACACAGAGCAGGCATGAATATGAGTGTACCAAAATGGCGACACAGCGTTTTAATGATGTAATTGAATACTATCTACAGTGGTGCTTCACAGTTTGTGAACCCTTTAGAATTTTCTATATTTCTGCATAAAACTGACCTAAACATCATCAGATGTTCACACAAGTCCTAAAAGTAGATAAACGTTCTTTGGTAGAATGACTTGTGTGTTTAGGGTCGTTGTCTTGCTGCATGACTTGAGATTCAGTTCATGGACAGATGTCCTGACATTTTCTTTAGAATTCTCTGATATAATTCACAATTCATTGTTCATCAGTGATGACAAGCATCCTGGTCCAGATGCAGCAAAACAGGCCCAAACCTGATACCACCACCACCATGTTTAACAGATGAGATAAGGTTCTTATGCTGAATGCAGTGTTTTCCTTTCTCCAAACATAACACTTTTCATTTAAACCAAAAGTTCTGTTTTGATCTCATCCGTCCACAAAACATTCTTCTAATAATCTTCTGGCTCGTCCAAGTGACTTTCTCCTTACAACCCTGGCATGCACACCATTGTGGTTCAGTGTTCTGCTGATGGTGTACTGATGAACATTAACATTAGCCAATGTGAGAGAGGCCTTCAGTTACTTAGAGGTTACACTGGGGTCCTTTGTGACCTCGCTGTCTATTACACGCCTTGCTCTTGGAGTGATCTTTGTTGGTCGACACTCCTGAGGAGGTAACAATGGTCTTGAATTTCCTCTATTTGTACACAATCTGTCCGACTGTGGATTGGTGGAGTCCAAACTCTTTAGAGATGATTTTGTGACCTTTTCCAGTCTGATGAGCATCAACATCTCTTTTTCTGATCCTCACAAATCTCCTTTGTTCATGCCATGATACACTTCTACTAACATGTTGTGAAGAGCAGACTTTGACAGATCCCTGTTCTTTAAATAAAACAGGTGCCCACTCACACCTGATTGTCATCCCATTGATGTAAAACACCTGACTCTAATTTCACCTTCAAATTAACTGCTAATCCTAGAGGTTCACATACTTTTGTCTCTCACAAATATGTCATATTGGATCATTTTCCTCAATAAATAAATGAGTAAGTCTAATATTTGTGTCTCATTTGTTTAACTGGGTTCTCTTTGTCTACTTTTAGGACTTGTGTGAACATCCGATGATGTTTTAGGTCAAATTTTATGCAGAAATATAGAACATTCTAAAGGGTTCACAAACTTTGAAGCACCGCTGTATGTACACAAAATTATGTTTTCATGCTTCAGTTAATGTGATTACATTCATTTGAGCTATAATGCTTTACTTAATTAAGGGAAAAAGTAATCACATGGCTGTAACAGGTTACTTTGTAACTCTTAGGGCTAGATTACCAAATCTAAACTGTGCACATAAACAAAACGACCGAACACCATTGAGGTACTCACAAGGTAGGTGTTTCCTTTAAATATATATATACTATATGGACAAAGGTATTGGGACACCTGCGTGTTCATTGTTTCTTTGAAATCAAAAGGTTCCTGATGAATCAGGCCACCTCACCCCGAAAATATTGACTGGAGCCCCATCATTCCAGAGAACACAGCTCCACTGCTCTACAGCTCAATGCTGGGGGGCTTTATACCACTCTAGCACACGCCTGGCATTGGACATGGTGCCAATAGGTTCATATTTAGGTCTATTCTATTGGCAGTACTTCTCTACAGGGACCAGACAAGCTGTGTGTGCATCTGTGTCATCAATGTGTGCAACCAAGTGGCTGAATGCATTCATTAGAACTGGTGTCCACAAACCTTTGGACATATAGTGTATAATACAGAGTTAAAATTAAAGGAAAGCACATAGAACTAAAAAGCCAAAAAGGGAGGAGAAGAGCCGAGGAGCCAAGAGGAAGAGTGCGGAGTGAAGAAGAGTGCGGAGTGAGGAAGAGTGCAGAGTCAGAGAAGCAGGAAGAGGAAGGCTTGGACAGTAGAAGCAGGTGGATAAAGGAGGCATCAGGACTGCCTGATAGATGCTGCCCTCAGACATACACACCCTCAGGATGGAGGCTGGAGACCAGTGGGTTCTGTAGGCTGCGAGGGTTACCCAGGATCTGCTTGGCAGTGGTGCGAGGGTTAAATTCCAACACTGAGTGATTTGAGTCTGTGACAGAGACGAAAGACATTTAGAGTTCTAGCCTTTAGTGCACATTTCTGCTAAACCTGCGTCTTGAAGGTAACGTTGACAGTGTTTACATTACTTGAACATTTAGAAATGTGTTCACATTGCAGCTGTTTTTATATATATACTGTACAGTCAATTCTGATTCAATGCACTACATGCTATATCTCAAATAAAATATTAAATCCTGGTATATATATATA
>BRDA01091046.1:0-13081 GCA_036984385.1 Crenuchus spilurus
ACACACACACACACACACACTCTCTCTCTCTCTCTCTCTCTCTCTCTCTCTCTCTCTCTCTCTCTCTCTCTCTCTCTCTCCCTCTCTCTCACACACAGCTCATCACAACCAAACCCATGCAGGCTGGTGTGGAGACAGCAGCAGCAGCAGCTCTGTCAGGCTGATAAAGGTGAGGGGATTTCAGCAGTCAGTGCAGTGGGCAGACAGACAGAAAGACAGGGGCAGGTGTGAAAGAAGGAGAGAAGAGGAAGAGAAGGAGGAGGAGGAGGAGGAGATTTTAGCTGCAGCAGAACGGAGAGGAGAAGAGCGCTCACAGCACAGAGGAATCCTAAAACAGCTGTCCGGCAGACGTCCAGCCTGGAAGAAACCAAGGGCAGAGAGACAGAAAGAGAGAGAGAGAGAGAGAGAGAGAGAGAGAGGTGGAGAGAGAGTGATACAGAGCACAAGGCTGAGACTGCGACACTCTACACCACCCAGAAGTTGTCTATCATTTGGGACAGTAGGACACACACCACTGAGCCAGAAGAGAATGATTAAGGATTCATAAACAGGTAAAAACACTGGAGTATTCTAACATAGTAATAATAAGAATAATAATAATAATAATAATAATGATGATAAGCTATAGGACTTGCATAATTGAGTAACCATATTCATATCTGTGTTATGGACTCTGCTGCTAGATTTTCAGGATTACGTTTGAGTGATGGAGTGTTGAATGATGGAATAATAATTCTGCAGTTTTGATTAAATAAAAATCTGAATTGTTTGTTTATTAATAAAAGGAAGGCTGGATTCAGTCCTGCTGAAATATCTGATGCACCAACAGACATGTAGTTTGAAGGCATGTTATCTGAGGTCTCAGTAGAGTCCGCAGTGTGGCACATGTGGAAGTTGAACATGTGCCGAGCAAACTCCCTCTCACCCACCACCGGGGGCCCAAACAGAGTAACTCAACCCTTTTTACCACTTTCCCACCCATCCAGCACTTTAACCAGCAGCTGTGTGAAGCAGACGTTCAGTCCAAAGACCTAACGTTGTTAACTATGCACTTATTAGCATTAGGCAAACACAGTCAGGGGCATTGTTGGCTGTTGTTGCTGTTGATTGTAGTTCATTAAAATGAGAGAACTGCTGTTGTCTTTCCCAGTAGTCAGGAGAACTTGGACAGCTGTTCTGACGTTCCTTCCATGTTTCTCTCAGACTTTCTGATCTCTCAGGCCAAAGACAACACAGGACTGAGAACAGAAGCAGAGGTGGAGGGAAACAGAGGAAGAAAGAGGGAATAACAGACGAGA
This sequence comes from Crenuchus spilurus, assembly GCA_036984385.1. NCBI lineage: Eukaryota > Metazoa > Chordata > Actinopteri > Characiformes > Crenuchidae > Crenuchus > Crenuchus spilurus. The sequence goes on from BRDA01091046.1 coordinate 1,299, forward strand.
GAAGAAAGGATACTCACTCCACCCTGCCTCTCTCTCTCTCTTAAGGCCCTAAGGCCTGGAGAGGAAGCTCCTACCCTGCAGTATAATTAAGGTTCCCTTTATGTAACACTGGAAAGCCAAAGTTGAGCAAAGGCTGCCATTAGCTTATATGTTATCAGCCTTTAATCTCTTATATTACAGGGTGCGAAAGAGGGGGTCACTCATTTATCCACAGACGCTGGAATGTAAATGGTTAAGAGTCAGTCTGAGTTACTTGAGTCTCTCCAACGAGTTGCTCAGTGACTCTGAGACATCATCCGTATATAGACAGCAGGATGTCTCAATGCTGCAGTTATTTCTACACAAAGCTGATGTAGTAAATTCAGCATCAGCAACAACTGCAGAGCCCAGAGAAGCCTCCACATTTTCAGCCAAAAAAGGCTGAGGTCTAAAATAGGCTAGAATCAAGGGCTTAAGCAGCGTCTGTCCTTGAAATACACCTCGTCTGTGTACAGTGAGGCCGAACTGCAGAATGTCATCATTGCACTTGTTTAGACTAGAGCATGCTCTAATAATAAGCTGACCCACATACCCTGCACGTGATTTAATTACCCAGATCTCAAAACAGATGATCATGCTGACACGATACCCAAAGAGATCCGTCACCAGGAGCCCCACTCACCCTCTTACTTGGCCCCCTTCAGCCTTCACTTCCCCGTCTCTGTAATTAAACAGCACCCTCTTAGTGCCTGGAGTTGGTCCAGGCTTTGGCTCTGGTTCAGCCGGATGAGAGATGCACCGTTGACCTGCCTCGTGCAACACTTTAGATGATTGAAGTAGCACTTTTGGAGAGAGTGTGGGGGAGATTCACACTGAAAATGGGCATGGTTTGCTGTAGACAACCAAAAACTAGGTCATCACCATCTCAGCTTTGCTCTTGAATCTGTTCAGATTATCTAGAAAAGTGGTTACAACACTTGTTTGGGTTGCAGCAGTTCAACAACATCTAGCACGTGTCATGTTTAGGTACCAACCCTGACCTTGGCTTGTCTATTTTGGTTATTTTTTTAGCTCTAGCACACCAACTTCTAAATAAACTTCTAGGAACAGTTTACATCTTGATTAACACATTTATTTGAGAAGGTAAAACACAAAATTGTGGAGGAGTAAAATTTGGGAATCTAGAAGAATAATATGGCTGTCAATTACAGTATCATTGTCAGCAGGTTCAAAAGAAAAGAGTATCTTCAGACGTTGGCTTGTGTTTGATTTTGAGCAGTTTTGTTTCCTACAGTTCTGGAGATCTCTGCCAGAACTGCTACAGGCATGGGCAGAGTGTACATTTATTTCTAACAGCATCTGACATTACTGATGTGAAACATGAATGATGAGACCTGCTTTCACTCTGGAAATGTAAAGTTTACATGAAGCTTTGACATCAAATCCCTCTTCGGAGAGTGTTACTGTATTTACTGTAGAGCATCCAGCACAGCATTCACTCACATTCACCTTTAGTGCCTTAATGCACTGCTGGTAATTAAATAGTCTGAAAATCATCTTAATTAATGTAGATAAAATTTATGAGTAGCAGCAACCAATTAGCTTATTAGCAACCAATAAGTCATATAAGTTATAATTAGATAGATTTCCATTGTTGACCAAAATATTCTTTTTATCTATCATCTCTGAGCTGGTTGTTCCAAACACTTCTTTTTCTACAATAACTAAGGATAAAATAACTAAAAATGAAAATAACTAAAGACTAAAATAATTAATGACTATATCTGAAGACTATACATCCATCCATCCATTATCACACCCACTTAATCCTTATCAGGGTCGTGGTTAGTCCCCTACCCGCTCACCGGGCGCAGGGCAGGGCATTACATTATTCAACTAAGCCCAGGACTGGGCACCACTCCATGGCTGGGTGACACACACACACACACACAGACAATATTTTTAGAGTACCCAATTCACCTGACCTCCATGTTTTTGGACTGTGGGAGGAAACCAGAGAGCCTGGAGGAAACCCACACAGACACAGGGAGAACATCGAAACTCTGCTCAGATGGGGACCCGAACTCAAGACCTCAGTGCTGAGAGGCGAACGCGCTAACCACTAAGCCACTGTAAGCCGCCCCATCTAAAGACTAATATAATTAAATATTAAAATAACTAAACAACGAATTACTAAACTACAGTCTACTATAACTATAGACTAATAAAACTAAAGACTAAAATAAATAAACATTTAAATATCTAAGGACTAAAACAACAAATGACTAAAATAACAAAAGACTAAAACGACTAGAGGACACCACAGAATGTAGATGATTTGTGAATGATGTGGCTGCAGCAGTGTTGTAGGATAAGAGAGACTGTTGATAATCACTAACTGGGTCAGGCTGGAGCTATCAGTGTCCTTCCTCAGCAGACATGGCATATCTCTAATCACACACACAGACACACACATACTGTTTCTCTATTAGAGTGAAATATGGATGCAGATTACTGACTAACACAATTAACAGCCAAAGTCAAAGTACTGAGGCATCAGAAACAGAACAAATCAGATGAACAGACAGAAACTGAGACAGGAGAGACTGAGAGAGGAGATGGAGAGGAGAAATATTAGTGCATATCTCAAAATGAGAATATTGTGAAAATGTTCATTTAAACTCATATATGAATATTTTGCACCTGATTGTTTTATAATATATTCAATATTTATTTATTTATTTATTATATACATATTATATATTTATATTCATTCATTAAGTTATTTGTATAGTCAGTAGACTTATAGGTCATCAGAATCTGACACTCACACATACACACATTACACTGACTTGTAATTGAGTACACTAGACTGACATACTAGCACACAATCATAAACCTCCTATTTCAGTTTACACACACACACACACACACACACACACACACACACACACACACACAGAGTTAGCAGTAACTATATATATCATCTGGGTGTTAGTCAAGTGAGGTTTATGCTATTTGTGTTGAACTGCATCAGCATCTAAAAATGCTTTTAAAGACATGTGAACTTGTTGCCCTCTGAATGACTGTTAACAGAGAGCATAACAATGTCACTCATTCAGTCCATGTTGGGAGGAATAAACTACATCACTGTCTCCTCATGCACTGCTACAGCCTACAGTGCTCCACCCATGTCCCTGTGAGCTCAAATAGTGTTTACTCGCTCTGTAATCTGTTAGCATTTTTACCAAAGCAGAGTGGTGTATCCTGAGGAAATGGAATTTCTGCTGTTTGTAAACTGTGTACTCAGTACATCAGTGTCCTGATGTAGTTTATACACCCTAACATCTATAGTTACAGTCAGCTTTTCATCCAGTCAGACACATCAGTCATTATAAAACTCATGTCTCTTTATCCTCAGGCTGTGTCCTACTGAGCATTTAAAACTGACATGTGTAAATGATCTCTGTTCTGATTGTCTGCAGTTGAGAGTAAAACACTCCATAGAACTTCAGTGTGAATATGTGGTTTAACCTGCTGTTTGCTGAATGGACCGATATTCAGCTTTTCTTAAGTACACAAAAGCACTGAATTCATTTTTTAATTTTTAATTTTTTGCAGGTATTTTTTAGCATATTAAATGACGTTTTTCAAACAAAACAAACTTAACTTTCTAACAAACTTAACTTTGTATGTTAATGGATGTTAATACACTAGGATGATCCACTACAATTCTGTATGAAACTCAATGTTTGTAGAGATTTGGGCAGAAACATTTCACTGTTTTTATTCTGGACTATATTTTAATTGTAGTCAAAGAGTCAAAGAAACATCAGTACCAGAGTTTATGTCTTTTAATTGTAGTTGGAGAGTCAAAGAAGCATCAGTACTAGAGTTTAGGTCTTTTAATTGCAGTCAAAAAGTTAAAGAATCATCAGTACAGTTTAGTCAGTAGAGTTTTTTAATTGTAGCTGAAAAGTCACCAAAGCATCAGTAATAGAGTTCTAGAGTAAGAGAGGTCTTTCAATTGTAGCTGATGAGTCACTGAAGTGTCAGTACTAGAATTTAGGTCTGCTCTAAATGCTGTTGTTTTATTGTCATTGTTCTCAGTAATAAGAGGTGAGTGTCTGGTAGACTGTACACTCCTGGTGTCACACTGCTGTTACAAGCAGTTTATCTGTTCTATGTTTATCTCAGTGACTCGTGGCTTGGGGTGCGTGTTGGACTGAGGTCTTGGTGTCAGGAGCTGCTGCTGGAATGTGTTTTTTCAGTCATACTTATTAGGGTGGACTTGGCCCGGACAGTCCTTTTGTGATAGTTTGCAGTCGGCGAGGGTCAGTGCTCAGAGACCTCTCAAAGGTAAATATGTCTATAAATGGGCAAGCATTCTGCCTCTCTCTCTCTCTTTCTCTCTCCATCTCTCTCTCTCTCCTGCCCTCCCCTCTCTTAAGCTCTTTCCACTTCCACTCTCCTAACCTTTGTAACTTTCTCCTTATCGCTTGAAATCTTCTCAAGCTCTGTACTTCATCATCCTGTGTTTGTCTCTAAGCTTCAGTTTTGTCAAGAAGAAATGGCTGGTGGTCAAAGCACTTCAGTACCAATATGAAAACAATTGGAAAGGTCACAGAAGTCTATAAAAATAGAGTTAAAGCTAGTAAAAATCATAGCAGTTGGTTTGTGGTTCTCCCTCTTTCTCTCTCTGTATGGCAGTAGCTTTCTTCCTTTAGTCTCTCTCCATCTCGCTGAGACCAATGTGGAATCCAGCTGGTCCATATTAGCACATACTAAACAGGAGCCAGGCTGGCTCTGAGCCACAGCTCGGGCCCCTCAACTACAGTTCACATCATCATGGTGTTTTATTCTCATCTTAGACCGACTGCTACCACCTCTGTCATAGGAGCTCAGGTTTGGAGCAGATACTCCTCAATCTGTATGTGAGGAATCTTCTGTTTAGCACCATCATTCTCTCTCCAGATACACTGTGCGCAAATACACGTGTGTAGATATTATGGCGATACACTTCATGTAGATCAGGGGCATCAGAAGCATTTGTAATGTGAGGAGAACACACTTTGAAGGTCTGGTAGTCCTCAAGCAGAACATTTTGAATGAAGTAGATGCCATTTCCTGCATTCTGGTGCATTTTAAAAGGTTGTTAAACATCTACTTTTACCTACATAAGTAAACACTTAATTCAATAGCTATTTTAGAGACAGATTCCTCTTTCAACTTGTCCATATATGCATCATCCTGTTTTTAAACTCACAGCTATGGCTAAGATAATAAAATTAATGTGACACAGTGTATCACAAACAATGACTTTAGGGGTGCATTTTACTTTTATTTTGTTTATTCTTGATTTTATTTTATTTGTAACACAACATTGTGCCGAGTAATGGTGACACTCAATTGCATGTTTAAAATAAGAATATTGATCATTTTACCCAGTGAATAGTGCAGTTTTGCTAACCACTAAAAGTGAATTTATAGGGCATTTGACTTTTTTCTGACTTAGTGATAGACCTAATCATAACCAAAAAATGACATGGCATCATACAGCTGGCATAACACAAAATTATACTGTGTTAAGCAATGGTGACACAAAAAATAACTTTGTCAACCTGCAGTTAATTATTACAATAAAATAGGTTTACAGGTTCCTTCCTACCTTGGTGCCACCACAATTTCTACCGTTTCATAACTTTTATCCCCCTTTCCTTCACAATCCACTTGGAATAACATACATCTCCTTTCTACCATTGTTTTCCTTTCCACTATTCCTTCCTCATGCAGTGATTATCCCAATTTTGCTCCTAGAAATGAAATTTAAAATTAAATAAGATTTTTAAAAAATCTTTTCAAAGAAAAAAGAAATATTTTTTATTCTGGCCAAAATAAAATAAAGTTCAGTTTAAGTTGCTCTAGATTATGACTTTAAGTCAGTAATGTCTTTCATGAAGTTCACACAACTGACTAGAATGCATTCGAAATAAATACTGATTTGTTGCACCTCAGCAACAGCACTCTCTCCACTGTCCCTACATGCTGACCTGCCTCTGACTCACTGACTTTGACTCACTCTCAGTAACAAGTTACAGGAGAGATGAAGATGGATTAAGCAGTGTCTTATTTCTATTGACACCTGAAATAAGTCAGAGCCTCATTCTTGGCATTACAATACAGTTTAACTGTTGAAAACAACTTAGTGACAGATTTGATGTCATCACTGAATTTGGGTGATAGCTAACCTTAAGCTAGCTGATGGATCACCTGACATCGACTAGCCAGCTAACTGCTTTCATAGTTTAAAAAATGGTCCTGTGGGAAAATTCTGACATACTTTCTGCTGCTTTGTAAAGAATCTCTTAATGTCCTTTGTGTCTGTCCTTTCTGAAGGATCAGATACAGCAAAAAATTAATCGTCATCCAAGAACACCAATCAATACTAGCTTACTGTTAATAACAAAGTTGCTTCCTCCTTGTTTCATTGTTTAGATGAGCAGTAATGTAACATGGCTTAGGGCTAATTTTGAGGCTGTGTAAAAAAAGATTAAGGTTTTAGCAAAAGCTGGACATTGTGAGTGTCAATGGGACTGGCGTTAGCTCCTCCAGATTTGAACAGCACTGGATTCACTTTCATGTTTATGCTGCATGCAGTGCGGTGACCAGGAAAGTCTGGAGTGGACTTTTAGCGGTATGAGTATTCTCCTATCAATAAGGTGGAATAGATTCTTTCTCGAAGCATTAGAAACAGCGCTTGGTGAATGCGACCATGTGCAGATACACTGTATGTAGATATACTTTGTGCAGATACACTGTATGTAGATACACTATTTGTAGGTACACTGTGTAGATACACTGTTTAGTTACTCTGTGTGCAAATAAACAGTTTGTAGGTAAACTGTGTGCAAATACTCTGTGTGTAGATACACTGTGTGCAGATACTCTGTGTGCAGATACAGAGTGTGTAAAGATACACTATGTGCAGATACACTGTCCATACACTGTGTGTAGATACTCTGTGTGCAGATACAGTGTGTAAAGATACACTGTGTGCAGATACACTGTCCATACACTGTGTAGTTACTCTGTGTGCAAATAAATTGCAGATACACTGTATAGTTACTGTGTGCAAATAAACTAGATATACTGTGTGCAATTACACTGTGTGTAGATATACTGTATGTACAGTAGATACACTGTGTAAAGAAATTCTATGTGAGATACCTTGTGCAGATACACTGTGTGTATACTCTGCAAATACGCTGTATGTAGATACATTGCTTGCAGTTACGCTGTATGTAGATACTATGTGTCAATACACTGCATGAAGATGCTGAGGTCCATGCAGAGTAAACTGATATCTTTACTGGGAGGTTGCGTGACAGGAGCTGTACATCACTAACGACAGATCAGCATCGCTGACTGAGAAGAACCGTCTATAAATCTGTCAAGTCTGGGCAAAGGGTGTATTATGTGAAACCTGAATGGAATGCAGTGTGAAACACCAGCAACAACTGTTTCACATGTAAGCACACAACAAAGGACTTCAGCCAGGATTTTCAAATCACATACATTATATCTTATGTGAGATGATCAGAGACTCTTATGAGAATGTCCTCTTTGATTTAATCTCACATCTTTTGTCTTGGTTCCTGTAACATCTGCAATGCAGCAATCAAAGCCACAACAGAGCTATTGCAGACACAAAGATGACCAGCAACTCAACTGTCTGTGCTGTGTTGGCAAAACTCCCATTTAGCCTGATGGTTTAATAGACAGTTAAGATTTATTACGTAACATTGACTTTCCAGTTTAAAATGCTGTTTCTAAACTTCACAGGTTAAAAAAGCAAAAAAGGCATCATTTTAACATGAACTTAATTACACAAAAAAAAAATACAACCAATCTGCCCTAACATTGTAAAATTAATATTGCAAATGTGTTTTGAGAAAAAGTGTTGAGGGTTCATGACACACTTTTACATCCAAAAGCTCAATTTCACATCAGGTTGAATGAGATTCGTCAGATGACTACAGCATGGTGTCTTTCACCTCAGAATTGAAACTGGATTAACATAATGGAATATAGTAATGCCCTGCCCTGTGCCCAGTGAGGGGGTAGGGGACTAACCATGACACTGATAAGGATTAAACGGGTGTGATAATGGATGGATGGATAATGGAATATATTTATATTTTTCTCTGAAATTAAATCCTAATTAGCTCATTCAGACCTTCAGTGACCTTAGAATGATAATCAGATCACAGAATCCCACTTAATTAAACAATCATTATCCTGTACATGTGTTTGTGTTTTCTAAACTGAGGTACTACAGTCAACCCTACATCAATTTAGTAATGTTCTTCACATCTGCTAACTTCTGTTCACATGATGAAGAAACCCCCAGTTTTAGATTAAATTGTTGCACAAATTATTTGAAATACCTCTCTTCATAAACCAGACTGTGCACTACTGGTATCAAAACTACATTGTCTAATTGGTGCTCTCAATTACTAGGACTATAAAAGTACTTTGGTATATGAATGGACAGAAGGTCAATGGACAAGGTCTCAAAAATGGGACATGAGTGTTTCTTTTGGATATGTTTTAAAAAAGAATAAAAGCAACATACGGTATCTCATTTAATGAATGCATCCTTACACAAATGAATTCAATTTGTATGTTCAAACTAATAAATCTGAACAATATTAATAAATAACATGTCTGCATGTCTTTGTCTTTCTAGGTAAAGACCAACAGCCAATTGGACTAAACCATCCTGACGAGTCTATAGAGGACTGAGTAATTTCTCTGCAAACTTAAGATCAGCAGGTCTCTGAGAATGTAACTCCTGAATTTCCTGAGGAGAACAGGATCAGTTCCGCAGACTACTATATTATAATATAAGGTCATTTCTCTTCCTCTTCTCTGGTCTGTCCTGCTGTGAGACAGAGATGCCTGCGAAAACACCTATCTATCTGAAATCCAACAACACCAAGAAAGGGAAGAAATGTCGTCTAAGAGACATTTTGTCTCCAGATATGATCAGCCCTCCGTTGGGAGATTTTCGACACACCATCCACATTGGCAAAGGCGGGGAGTGCGATGCCTTTGGGGACATGTCCTTCCTGCAGGGCAAATTTGAGCTTCTTCCTGGAAAGGGCGGGATGATTCGGCCGGCATATGGCACTCATGGTGAGTTTATGCGAGCTAACAGTGCATCTGACGCCTCGTTTATAGAGACTCCTTCACCAATCCTGAAGAACGCTATCTCACTCCCATCCATCGGAGGGAGCCAAGCTCTGACGCTGCCTCTCATCTCCACCACCATCTTTCCCATGACCCAGGACCCTCTGGATGACCTGGCTGGACCACCTACTCCTCCTACCAGCTCAGAGGACAGAACAGATGACCTGGATATCCTTCAAATGGAGACTCTTCTTCAATCAATCACCATCTTCAGACGTGACCCAAGCCCTGTTCCAGAGGAGATCAGTGAAAAGCCCACATTTTCTATCAACCTTGTGGAGAAGCCATCAGCAAAGAAGACAACCAGTTACAACAAAATGTACAGCAATGAAAAGCCGTTAATGTCACTGTTCATCAACGGCAACAACAACGACAATGGGAACAGTAATGGGAACTGTAAAAACAACAGTGGCTGCAGTATCTACAATCACAGCAGTGAAGACTCAGTCTTTCATTATGAAAAGCAGCTGGTCAGCATCAATGGAGACTGGGCAGATAGAGATAGTGGTGTAGAAGAGGGACGCATTTGTGATTTTGACTTTGAGCTCTCTAAAGGCAAGAGTGTGTCTCAGGAGTCTGTAACCCAGGTCACTGGCTCACTGCTCTCCCTCGAACTAGACCTGGGTCCTTCCATCCTGGATGAGGTTCTGAATATCATGAGAAAACCTGAGCCTTGAGCAGAGCTACTGAAATAGGAAAGAAGAGACTTACCAGTCAGATCAACACTAAAGGTGGTTTAAGTGGGTGTTTGAGATGAACTGAAGAGGCTTATATTTCAGTATTTTTATCCTCAGCTTCTTGCTTTGCTTACTCGGTGTTTGTTGTTGTAGTGTCGGCCATGGGAGATGCATGATTTATCAAATTAAGGCAAATTACACACTTGCCGTTGTGCCTTTTACATCAAATCAAGCCATTAAGACTGTTTAGTGTGCTTAAACAGAGTCTCCATCATAGGTGCAAATAAAAGAGGTACATTTTAGTGTATGCTGTCATTCACTAATGCACAATGTTACATGATAATCTATGTAATAATATTTCTCTATGAGATGTATGTACAGCTGTGTGAATTATTTCTGAGCTTAGTCTGCATTACAAAAGTCCTTGTACAGATATATTTATACTTCAGTAATCATGCTAAACAAGCATTAAATCATATTATGTTTTTACTGTGTGGAGCTAAACATGAAATAAATGAGTAAATGAAGAAATGATTTGCCATATTGTTAACTGTTGAGAAATCATCCACAATAATATTTGCCATTTAGTTAAGATGAAAGAAAGCTTAAAGACTACAAGGCAGCTGGTGACCAAAAAACTAAAGCAGAAACCCCCCCTCCAGCCCTCCACCCTGACATTCCTCTAATTCCACCTTACTGCCCTGTGGTGGGATCAGAGGTGGGTGAACACTGCAGCGATACGCCTGCACCATTTGTCTGCATGTTGATGGCTCGGAGAGAGAAGAGGGGGTCTTTAGCATTCTCTGCATACCAGCAAGCAACACAAGTGCTTAGGACAGGCCATAAATAAACCACGAGGACTCCGGCAGCAGGCCAGGCTCTGTGGTTGGGGTTAGGACTGTAAAAAACGAACTGCTCAGAATCAAATGTTTTTAAGTACAAAAGACTAAGATATGTACTTACTGAGCACAGAGGATGGTAATAAAGAGCTGTCTGTCCAACACATCTGCAACATGAGTCATTAACACAGACAAACCTAATTAAGCATGTACAAAGTATTTAACATTACTGACCATCATCTGTTACCTGTTCCTCTTTTCTCAGAGCTTTTATCTTTCTGTACAGTATTACAGAGCTGCAGTAACCTACAATCTATAATTATGTTATAATACCAGTCATAAGACAGTGTGTCCTGTTTGCTTCATTACCCAAACAATCAAGACTGACTTTCATACTAATGAAGATATGGTGATGACATTAGGATTAAATCTACCTCAGTCTGTGTGAAAATGATAGATGTTACAACATGTGCTGAACATGTCCAGCATGCAGTTCTTTTCTCCTGATCAGGTGGTGATGTGTCTGCATGGAGATGCTTTTCTTGCCAGCTTTGTGTCTTCTGAATGGAGTTTGTTATCCAGTACATTCATACCATGAACACTTCCTCCTGTACTGTGCACTTATACATTATACACAGATCACTGCACAGTTCTCAGAATGAAATCCAACATCCCATGCTGTGTCCTTGAGGATAATTGATTTCATTCAACTGGTTTCACTACACCAGAAGGCAACCAAAGGAGATGGCTGGATGAATGCCGATTTCTATTACAACAGACGCGGATATAAATAATCAGAAATTAACACCCATCTACCTGCACTGCACTGTAATCATGCATATCAGTCTTTTTCACACTGACTGAGGAATATCTAACACACATTTCATCAGATCTTCATTAGTATTAAATATGTCATATGTTCTCTGACCTTTGCCTGTATGCAGGGGCGTAGCAGCAAATTCGGGGCCCTGTACACTGTCAATGTCAGTGGGCCCCTATAAATGCCAGTAAACGAGGCACATGAGCAAAAAAGGGG
>BRDA01091048.1:6565-22780 GCA_036984385.1 Crenuchus spilurus
TCGAATTCAGTATAAATAAATCTGTATAAATTAGTCTAATCTAAAGAACCGTTTAACAAACTTTGTCAAATGAACTAACAACACATTCTATTTGTAAAGTCGGAGAGTAAGTCGACGATAACTGTCAGGACGAGTCTTCGTCAAATTTGATGTCTGGGTTGTAATCTACTAAAATAAGTTGAAACAATCAAATTACTCCAAAATGATGTCTTGACTTGTCGAAAAGATTGGATTGTCAATACCTCCTTAATTACCTCTCGCCTTTTTCTTGTCTAGGTCCTGTCTAGTCAAGAGAAGGAGTGAGGAATAGGAAGAGTGAAGATGGAAAAAGTGAGGAATAGGAAGAGTGAAGATGGAAAAAGTGAGGAATATGTTTATCTTACACAACAATCAAGTAAACTGTTTCAAACAATTTGCCAAGAAATCTAATCTGATTAAATATGTCTAAATAAATATGACTTAAGCTTCTGTGCATGAAAACACTGAGACTCAATAGGGCTTTAATGGTGAAGGGCTTATCAGTGTTCCCTGGGGGATGTCAGAGTATGTGTGTATTTATTCAACACAGGTTTGATGAGCGAAGTCATATTGTTACTTTTTTGAGATCAACTTCAGGTTGATAATTAAGTCATTAATTATAGTTACATAATTATTTAATTATTAATATTTAATTAATAATATTAATCATCATCAAAAAGAATTCAATACATAAAAAAGGAAGCATAAAAACAGTGCATGGTGAGTGAAGAACAGCTGACTGGGTTTCTGGACATTTTTGGCCATTGTGGTGTGTATGTGTGTGTGTATAGAAAGGAATTTATTGCTCCTAATCTGCTGGACTTTGGGGGAAATCCCGCTCTATAAATGTCTCAAAAGACTCGAGAGTGGAGGAGCTGAGGGATTTGACGTCATGCCATTGCCACTGTGTAAAAAAGAAAAGAAAAGAGGGAAGCTTATGAAGTAGAGACGTGTGTGTGTGTGTACACACACCAGGTTTGAGGAGACTAAAACCTGTTTATGTTGAAAAGGGGAGAAAATAAATGAGCAATTGGCACGTTTCCTCACTTCTGTATTAAACAGAATTACATACAGAAAGTGGCAGTAATTTAGTCAACATTTCTCAGTCAGCAATGCACACAATTATGTTTTGTATTTGGCATTTTTTAAATAAACATCTTTAAAATAATCAGTATCTATATATTTTAAGCCTGTTTGCGCTAAACATGCACAATAACATGTAATATATCAAATATTTTGGGAGGAAATTAGCTTCCTGGTTCACCTTCTCTCTTCTGAGGCAACAGAAATGTCAGAGAAGCAACAGCCGATCACTTACCTGCTGACACAAGATACACACACAGGTTTGTTTAGGTTTAGGTTTAGGTGCAAGACTGTCTTTTTGTTATTGATAATAAGGGTTTCTGATTGGCTTGCAGGTGTCTATTAATTCTGTATAACTGTGTTTGGCATTACTCATACTGGCACAGGGCAGGTGTGCAGTTCACTTCGTCGTCTTACTCTCGCTATGCCAACTTCCTCCCCCCCGATTGCAGCATTTATTACATTTTTATCTTTCTTATTTATTAAGTTTGCTGCTTCCATTATCTGTACTTGATGGTCTTCCACGTGAGGTCACTAACATCCCACAGAGCCATCCACAGGAGTTCATGCCACAAAGTCCTCCTGTCCTAGATCTGGCTGTTCTGTGACAGATGCACAGAATTACTGGACTTTGTGTGGGGAGTGTTTGCTTCCACTTCCTTTGATCTAATATTGCAGGTCACCTCAGCAGCTGTTACATCTTTAATGTTTTATTAATGTACTATTACTATTAAGTTATTAAGCACTTTGATTAAATGGTGTATGAAAGGTGCAGTATAAATAAACTCTTCTACTGTGTTATTGATGCAATATTAATGTGTGATTAACACAATATTAATATGTGATTAATACATTATTAATGTTTGATTGATGTACTATTGTGTGACTGATGCACTATTAATGTGTGATTAATGCCATATTAGTGTGTGATTAATATATAATTGTGTGATTGATGCCCTATGGTTACTGATGCACTATTAATGTGATTGATGCACTAATAATGTTATTAATACACTATTAATATGTTATTAATACATTATTATTGTGTGATTGATGCAATTCATGTTATTGATTGATTGTCTTTGAAAATTGTGTGCATGTATGTGTGTGTGTATATGTGTGTATAGTGCATCAGAGCAGTACAAACAGAATAAGTCCCTCTTTGGGACTAAAATCATCCCCCACCCCTGTCTGCTCACCACACACACACACACACACACACACACACACACACACACACACACACACTCACTAGTTCAGCTGTTTTAATGCATTGTGGTCACTCATGCTGAGGAGGTCCATTAAGGCGCCTGCCCTGCCCAGCAGAAGTAGAGTCTGAGTCTGACGACTTGTCTGAACTGGACCTGCCTGGTGTTGGCTCAGGGTCAGTGTGTTAGCTGGATCTGCAAATATGCTGGTGAGTGCAGTGGGATTTTAGTTTTGGCATTGGACTCTAATGGTCCTTAAATGGACGGCACGGCACAGTGCTGTGTGTTTAGAGGCTTTTGTAGCCCTGCTGTGCTGTTCTGTTTAGTCACTATTAGGACCTAAAGGGGAGAGTGTTTAAGCTAACTTCTGTGTGTGTGCGTGTGTGTGTGTGTTTGTGAGAGAGAGAGATAGAGTAAAGGAGTGAGTCACAAATCATTGAGTTCTTGTGCATTTTTATAAACTGCAGTAGATGGAAGCACTTAGTTTACTAGAGTAGAAGCGTCTTTTATAGACTGTTTAACTCGTTTGTTGGCGTGTGTTGCTTTCCTATAGAATATATTACTTTAAACAAATGCTCTTATTAAGCATTAAGCACTTACATAATACTGTTCCTTAATTAATGCTTAATTACTTCCTTGCTAACTGCTATGTATTGAGTTATTAACATCATAGTACTTCATTCATTGCTAATCACTACTATAAATTATGTTCATTCAAGTATAATCAATTAGTAACCAGTGTTCAACTACTGTGATAACATAAGTTTAATTTCTTAGTAACTAATGGTTAAGTGTTTACTAATGCATTAATTAAGCATGAATTAAGTGAAGAGTTACCGTAACATAATACACTGAATATATGAAATGACTGTGAACTTAAGTGTATTGCATTGTACATGCTGTATTACTCTGTACGTTTTGAACACCCTTCTAACATCTTGTAACAAATGTACCACACAACTGAATGCCCAATTCTGTACTTTATATCGTATATCTGTATCTATGTTTGTATATTCATTTATATAATAATTTAGTAGCAACTAGAGCAATAATAACATGTCTTTAACATGTCTTAAACTGCTCTATACATTTTGTTTATTTATTACTTATGTGTATGTAGATAACCACTCTACCTCTTTTTTCACATTGTCACTTTGTTGCCTAATAATGATAATAATAATAATGACAAAACTCAAGTGCACTATCAGAGTCCTGATATTCTTAAAAAATAAATAAATAAATAAATACAAAAAAATGATAAAATTTAATAGTAAAGTTGTAGTAGTAATATATATTTAATAGTAGTAATATATATATATATATATATATATATATATATATATATATATATATATATATATATATATATATATATTTAATAGTAGTAGTAATAATAATAATGATATTGCACACAAAAATATCAAAGTACAAAGTTAGTGCAGGTGATGTAAAAACAAGTAAATGTCTAGAATGACTTTATTATACATGTCTTAGAGATGAGAAATTCTGCAAAAAAAAAATATATTGGTGGCTGAAAACATCTCCAGGGTACATATCTAACTATACACACAGCATACTGTGAAAAAAATGACTGTAAAAAAACTTGAGTAGCATTATTTGCAACTACAGTATGTCACATTCACTAAATAATGTATTTAAACCAATTAAATGTGTAGAAATATGTAAATATGTCATATGCTGGAAAAAGACATTTGATTGTGTCCTATATGCCATTGTGAGTCATTTGGGTGTCCTCGTGTAACTCTGGTCTCACAGAAGCTACGAGACACCAGCTAGAATGTTAAGATAAAGATGTCTGGCAGTCAATAAACAGATGAGTAAACAGATAGACATTGTCTTTTATTGATCCTGACTTGACTAATCGCAGTTCGGCCTTTTTCCTATGAACACAGTTCCTCTGTTACACATACAGTGGTGGTTGTCATGTAAATGACTTGTAGCAGTGTGTACTGGACTTCTAGGTCTGTGCATTATGTGTGTGTTTGTGTGTAATTAGTGCTAATTAGCCCTGCCCCCAGCCCTCTCGTCTCAAGGGTCTGCGTTCCAGACACACCCGGTGGTGGAGGGCATGGCTTGAGGAAGCTCTAGTGTAAACATCAGCTACACTTGGTCCTCAGAGAGACGTTACCAGATCAGTTAATGAGCAGCACCAAAAGAGCCAAGGATGAACAATAGAGCCATTATTGAGCTTAAATGGGACCTTGTGGTGGATGACACTGACGTGGTGGTGGTGTGTTAGTGTGTAGATGTTAAACACTGTCCACTTTATTAGACACACCTACCTTGTGCGTCCACTTTGTAGATGTAAAGTCAGAGACTGTAGCTTGTCTGTAGAAGAAGCGGGGCCTTGTGGGAAGCTCTTCTGAAGGCAGCTGTCTGAGCTGGGTGGTCTCTGAGCGTAAAGCAGATGCAGTGAGAGCCGAGGCAGGTTCTGGGTGTATCTCAGTGGGGTATCACTGGCTCCCTTCTGGAGCTTCTGCCTGCAAAACCATGTACAGCTACTGTAGCCCTTCAGCTAGATAAACACGTCCTGAATGAATACCTGTGTACTGCTGGCAGCTAAGCCAACCCCTCTGTCTCCGATGTACAGGGCTGCAAGTCAAATGTTTGGGTACACCTTGCCTGCTTTTGATTTTTTATCATGTAGTGGAGATGCTTTTTTTTGCATTTCTCAGTTACTACTTGGACTAAACAAAATATTTATAAAAGTTAGCAAAGTATTCTGACAGTATGCAAAGTTTTGCAATATCATAATATGATTTATTTGTACAATAATATTTATTTAACAATATTTGTCAAAGGTGGTACTGATGCTGTTCCTGTGAGACAGGAAGGATGTATTGATTTTGTGCAAATACCCATATATAAGAGTATATATACAAATGTATATGTGACCCCGCCAGGGAAAACCAGGTCAAAGTCATTCTTTTTTTTTAATTTGTTTTTCAAAACAACTTTTTTGTGAATTAAAGTTTTGTTTTTGATCAAAATATGTACTACAATAGATATCTGAGACTGTTAACTTTCATTTACAGCAATAATACTGAGTGGCTAAGTTTTGTCGCTAATGTGAGTGACGCAATATTGACACGATATCTCAATAAGTTGCCCAGTGACTTTGGCCTGGTTTTCCCTGGCAGGCTCACATATGTACAAAATAAGTTATTTTGGGACTTACGTTTCTCATTAGCCTCTTGTGGCCTTATAACATGCCTGTTAGGTACATCATCAATAATAAAATGGGTCAATTATGTCTGTGTTGAACTAAGACATTTCATAAGACATCAACTAAAAATTGAACAAAAATCTGCTGTTTGGTCCATGGTGATGCCAATTGCAACCGTCTCCATCCCATCGGCCATGATGGAGCATCACTGTTCAGAATCAGACCTGATTCTCAGTACTCAACACACTGACACTGACACATGCTGACACGTGCTGAGTCACTTAGGAGTCAACAAATCAATGATTCTGCTCAGAAAGTGTGACAAATATACAGCTCAAATCATTTTTCAATTAATTCAACAGATGTTGGATGTGTCTTCCAGGTGGGAGGAGCATTTGCTGATGTGTCATCACTCTAGCAGGTTTCTGATTGGAAGAATAAGGCATGATACCACCCCCTGTGTTGCCTCCATCCCCACTCTTACCTGATTTCAGATTTTTATTCAGCTTTCATTCCAAAATGCTACAGATCTGTAACCATTTCAGATTCTGCACTTTCACTTTCACTTTCATCTGCCACTCTACTCAAACTGCATCCAGATCTTAATAAAGGTCTCAGAGACTTGGATTAGGAGACAGTATTCCTGTCTCCCCGCCGTCTGTCTGACCTCCTAATGAAGAAGTGGTCTCTTCTCTCTGTGGTGGAGTTTGGCATAGAGCTCATGTGTGCTGAACTGTGGGCAGCTGTTGGCTCACTCGTGTCTGCTGAGCCTCTAAACTCTCTCTCACTCACTCTCTCCATGTTGTCTTTTCTCTCCGGCAGGGAACAAGAGACCCTCTGTTTCTGACTGGCGTGAGTCTGTCCCCCGACTGGCCCGTCTACGAGGAGAGCCTCATCAAACTCAGCGTCTACGATGTGAAAGACAAGAGTCACCAGACGGTGAGTGAAGCAGCCTGGCTTCATCTTTAAACTCCAGACTTATTATTCAGTTAATCTGTGATCAATCAGGCTTATTTTTCATTTGAATGTGACTAAATCTAGTACTAAAACCTGATTAACGGTTCACAGATTAAACTGTTTGCTTGGCAGCCATAGCCAACTGTTTACAAATGACATTGCTGGATGCTGATTTGGGTAATTATTAATAAAATATTGTACATGAGTCTATTAGAGTTTAGTTTTTATTAAAGTCACATTTATAGCTGTTTTACGCTCTTTAATAATAAGTTTAATAAAGGTTCCTTTCAAGAATTGCTCTGCTTCCTAAAGAACCTTTTACTGCTCAGTTCTTAAAGAATCATCATATTTACAAATTTTTCAGATGTAGTTCAAACTTAATTTTAGAAGTGCTAATACTGCTAACACTAACATTCAATAGTCACCTAAATAGCCCAGACATTTCTTTACAAATGCATTTTAATTAGTCTTACTGTAGCAGTGAGGTTTTTTTTCATTTTTATGCTAATAAAAGATTTTAATAAACATCTATGATTAGTCTGGGAGACCTTAATTTACATTTAGATGGTTCTGGTGATGAATTTCTACATAAACAACTGGGCCATTTTGGTGACTATTGAGTTCTTGATGCTTGATAGCAAAGTTCCAGTTTTAAGCTAAAGAGTCATGTAAAGCAGGGGTTCTCAACTGGTCTTAGCACGGGACCCACATTTTATCATGGTTATTAAGTCACGACCAATTTTTAATGAATACAAACCAAAAAAATTAATTTTTTAAAAATTGCCCTGAAATTTCGAGGGGGGGGGTGTTACATGACAGGCGGGGTGCTGGAACATAAATTAATATTATGAATTACATTACTATTATTAAACTACCTAATAACTGTTATTATTATAATACATTACTTACAAATTATAATTTATGTTATAGTCGTTACTATTAATATACTAATAATAACCACTGTTAAGTGTTAATAAAATAATAATAAAATTATAAAATGTATATTTATCATAAATAAAATATTAATACATTATTATTAGATATTATTATTAAATATGTATACACTGTTAAAAGCATGTAGCATAAAATTATCAACTTCACTCACTAATTTTACACTTATGTTTAGACTGTATAGTCAACAGACCTCATTTACTAAAATTATACCTCATTTTTGAGTAAAAATAAGCAGAAATTCTAATTATTTTGACAATTATTATCCTGAATTTCCCGCAAGGGATTAATAAAGTATCTATCTATTTATCTGTAGTTAAACTTAGAGGCTACCAGACTGGTAGCAGCACGCACACACAGACACAGACTCAAATGTTAATGGTGTTAATATGAAACCTCTGATATTAAAATACGTCTAGCTGACGTGACAGAACAAACGCTCAACATGTTAACAACTTACAGCGGCAGTTGAAAACTATCTGCTGGCTAACTTGGAAAACACATGTTTACAAGTCCAGACACTATTTGATGGAGTGACAGCGGGGACAGCCAATCATACGTTAGCAAGAAACAGCAGAGCCAATCGATGAGCTTGTGGTCGGTCTAAACAAAAATGCTCCGGGTTATATTTGCGTTTTGCCATCTTGCCTTCGAACATCACAAATTTGAAGAGAAGGGCAAAGGGCAAACGAATGGTGGTTACCGGGGCAACGACAATGCTGCGCGTTGACGTGTGCCTCTGTGTCTTTTTTAAAGATAAAAGACGAGTACAAAATCAGATAAGCATTAATTATTTTTCGTTTTTAATTGTTTTAAAATTTAACTGTCCGTGACCCAGCGAGAACGTGTCCGCGACCCACTTTTGGGTCACGAACCAGCAGTTGAGAATTGCTGATGTATAGCATTCATGTAATAAACTATGTAAATGACATACAAGTGTATGAAGAACCTTTTTACCAGCTAAAGGTTTTCCTTAGAACTGTAAATCTATGTTAAGAACCTTATAGGAACCTGTGTGCTCTGAGGAATGTATCTGTGATTAATTGTTATGTAATTACTATGAATGTTTCAGTGGATACAGTGAATTATTCAGGTAGCATTATGAGCTGTTCAACTGTAGTCAAACAGTATAATTAGTTCTGTAGTTATGAAAGATGTTCGGTTCCTTGGAGTTTTAGTGGTTTAATCAGTAGAATCCCACAGAGACCGTGAACATGATTACACTAATACACATGATGTTCCTTTGTTTGGATGTGACAAGTAGTATTCAGTCACCGGATCCCCTCGGAGAGAGGAGCTCATTTGGTTTGTGAAGGCCTTGGATTGTTCTTGCTAAAGTGAGCTCAAAGAGAACAGATACCTGTCAGAGCTTT
This sequence comes from Crenuchus spilurus, assembly GCA_036984385.1. Classification (NCBI taxonomy): domain Eukaryota; kingdom Metazoa; phylum Chordata; class Actinopteri; order Characiformes; family Crenuchidae; genus Crenuchus; species Crenuchus spilurus. The sequence goes on from BRDA01091048.1 coordinate 15,343, forward strand.
GCTTAAGCCAGGCTCACATAACAGAGTAATCGGGCCGACTTTTGCTCCTCCCAGCAATCGTAGAAGGTCTCCTGATATCAGGGTGATGGTAACTGATGATCTCAGATGGTCCTGTATTGTGGGGGGTATCAGTCTTTACCTCTGATCTGCAGTCAGTTCATTTATAACTGCAGTGCAACAAATATGGCCGCCTCACTTATGTTTTCATGGTTAAACAATCAACCGTTCTCATTACAGTGCAAGCTAAAATTCAAACAGGTCTGCTATCCAAGGCTGTTATGTGTTGCATACAGCTGCCAGTTTTGAGGTATTAAAGCTCCTCCCTATAGTCTTGATCTTGACTATCACCTGTTTGGTCCTGAAAAAAGCTAAAGGAGGATGATGACTCACGTTTAAGGTGACATCCTTTAGGATTTGTAGTGTGTAGTTCCAGGCTTTAGTCTGTAGGGTTTGGATGTCTCCATGTGCTGGAGGAGAGTGAAGAACATGTTCTCTGTGGTTCCTGTAGAGGTATTGATGGCTGGCTTGTACGTTGATGAATGGCTGAACGTTTCTCTCTTTGCGGAGACTGAATGATTTTCGTGGTGTGAGGGCTTCAGACTTTCTCCTGGGTTTCACACGCAAAGCCCATCTGTTTTATTAATATGTTAATATGTCATAACTGCCAGTTAATAATTAATGTACTAGTAGTCAGCTGCTTTGATATAGCTAATGATATTAATAAGAAGCAAAACAGGCTTCTGCTCCAGCGCCGTCTCACTGGATGGGAATGGGTGAATTCTTTACATGATGGACAGAAAACATTTAGCTCCTTTAATTGATAAATATTTCAGCTGCTGTATAATGCAGGTAAGAGAATTGTCGTTAACCCTTTGAAGTGATTTTATTGTCGTTTTGCTACATTATTGCAGTATTATTGTAGGTAAATATTACTGAGATGGCTTATATGATGATGCTTTAATTTTGAGGAGATAGAGTATATCAATAGTACTTAACAAATGCTACCAGTTACATATTTCAGAGTTTAACTGGATTAACTTGTACAGTATCAGAAACTCTATACAGTGGTCGAGAAGACCCAATGCGCTGCAAATTTACAAACACCTCAGATACAAAAAACGCTTTCATCAAAATGACAACGTGGGCACTACACAGTAAATATGTCGGTGTTAAATCAACACTATTAGAGTTAAATTAACACTGAGGGTGTCAAAATGTAACACTCCCAGTGTTAATTTAACTCTAATAGTGTTGATTTAACACTGACAAATTTACTGTGTACATTTAAAAAACGTGCTGCAGATTCACAAAACTAATGCATGTTCACAAAACGTGCTGCAAAACCATTCACAACACAATGGAAGTGTTTCCGGAGGACATTAAAGGACGTGGCCTATACGGCGATACCATATGTAAGCAGAGCCGTGGCAGCATACCACTAAACGCAGTCATTTGTATATATACAAATATAACCAAACTTGCTTGTCATTAGAGAGGCTGCCATAACTCAGTGAGGTTCTGTTTACATATGGTGTTGCCAGATTTGGTCCCACATCCTTTAACGCCCCCCAGAAACACTTCCACTGTGTTGTGAACAGTTTTGCAGCGCGTTAGTGAACATGCATTCGTTTTGTAAATAAACGTCATATTGAAGGTGCACTATTAAACACACTTGAAAATACCTTTAAAAAAAGTGCATTTTCTCTTCTGGATTTGCTGCGTGTATAAATAAGTGAGCACACCAGTCAGTTGTAGCAGAGTGTAAATCCATCATCATGGACAAAAGACGTGATGTGACTGATGTCACTGTTAATCGGGTACCAGGTGAAGCATGGCGGAGGCTGCATCTCAGAAACCATTAACTTTGTGTGATGTTCTAGAGCTGCTGTAGTGAAGGTGTACTGAGAATAGCCTTCTCGTAGTACCCGAGGGCCATTGATGGTGCTCTACTGCAGTTTGAATAGGCACAAGTGCCTCTGGATGCCTTCCTTTACCTAATACATCCCTACGCATCTCGTTAGTGTCATCTGAGGGTGGTTCCCACTATTGAAAATGCTGACTACTACATACACCATTCTCAGAGTGAGTATTATTACATTAAAATCTTTTGCCAGGATTTAACCTCTGATTTTAGTGAACTAGGACTGAGACATAATCCATATCAATCTACATCACACACTCTTGTTCTTTCCAGTGACATCTAATGGTTAAAACATAATTGGATTGGATCAGCACATTTGCTTCAGAACAGGCATCTGGGGAACATTTCTGCATGGTTGTGGGTTAGTTAGTTTTAATTAAGCTTTGGATCAGTGAGTGTGAAATTGCAGTAAGAACTGGACAGACTCCACATCTGAGATAGCAGCACGTCCAATAAATCAGCAGTGTGATGAAACAGCTGTTTACTTCAAACACAACTTCCTCTCTGTATGATGCAACATGTAAAATTAAGTAATATTATATATGAGATGAGATATCTACCTGGAGGTTTGTGCGGTACCTTAACTCGGCAGACATCTTTAATTACAGACAGAGCAGCCAGCCAGCACAGTGATGGTGGTTCTTTTAACGGCTTTATGGCTGTTAAGTTCACTACAGGAGATGTCCGATATATGAGCTTCAATTAGCTGGAAAGTTTTAATAGGACGAGTTCTGCTCCATTCGGACCCAATGGCCCAGCTGGAGAGACAGGTAAGAGGCTCTGGGCTCAGTTCTGCAGGTTGGTGTGGTGCATCGGTGTGCTAATGAGACGTTCCCTCTCTCTCTGTGATGCGTGACCTTGCTCACCCTCCCTGATGCGTATCTAATGAACATACGTTTGTTATTACTGCTCAGTTTCAGTGTGTTTGGACTGCTGAGATTACGTCTGGAGCACTAAACACGATCAGGAAAGTTGTATACTTATTATTGACTCCTGGTGATCATAAGTGTTTCTCCTAAAATCTTGCTCTTCTGTTGGAGCCTTCAGGTTTCCTAACCACTTAATCTTGATTCTTGTCCATCTGTCACTGTGACACCACCCACATCTCCACAACCTCTACCCTCCTTGTCCCCTGACACTACTCACACCTCCATATACTGCTCCACCCTCCCTGTCCATCACACCACCCACATCTCTCTACAGTCCTCCACCCTCCCTGTCCATGACTCCACCCACATCTCCACACCCTCCTACACCCTCCCTGTTCCTTGACACCACCCACAATGTTTGCAGAGGCTAGCAGATATTTAAGGTGTATCTGGTCTTAACAACTATGTTTTTGTTTTTGTATGTTTGGTAAAAACATTTTTAAATGTTACGGCACTTGAAGAAACCTCTTCTTTATTTAATATTATGGGGGAATTTAATATTTCCGGAAAAACTGCATTAAAAGGCTGGAAGTGCTAAGGGTCTACAGGCCGAATATCCCCTGACACCCCCCTCCTCGGGGTTCCTAGTAAAACCTTGACCTTTGTAGAACGGAGTTTCAGGTAATAGTACTAATGTTGTGGACTGTGTGCTCACAGTGCTGATATGTGAGAGTACATTCTAATAATGTGAATACATGAGAGTGCATACTAATATATGAGAGGACAGATTATTAATGGCAATATAGAGGAGTGTGTGTTAATACTTGGGTGTGCAGGTTAATAATGTCCTCTCGAGCTTCATGGTTTCTCACTTTTCTGAGCCTCTCTGAGTTTACTCGAGGGAGTCCTCTCTATCCATAAGAGTCTTATCAGGGATCAAAGGATTCTGACTCGACTCTGTAGACGCCTCGGCTTTAAGTGTGACTGATCGTAAGAACAGCTTTGACCCTGTTTAAAGGTCTCAGAATCAAACACAACAAATAATATGCTAATGCTAGACAGGCTATTCATGCAAAACCTGCTTTATTTTTTAAAGCCTTAGACATCTAGATCACTGTTCTAATTATATAATTACAAAATTACAGATCTACATAATGGACTAGATTTGAGTTTGTCCTGTGTGATGACTTTATCAATAATCTTTTAATTAATGTGAAGTTTTATGACTTTTATGACTCTTCTGAGAAGCTTTTTCACAAGATTTTTGGGAAATTTTGTTGTTCCATTGTTGCAGGCTAGACATGGAAAGAACAAAACCCTTTGCATATGGCTGTATTATATATACTATTATATACTATTATATATATATATATATATATATATATGGCTATGTAAGTAATATTTACACAGTGGGAGGGGCGAGATGCCCATGAAGAAGCCTCACAATGCAGCAGTAGCCAGCGCTGCCTCCAAGTGGACAAAAATAGAACTTTACACCTGCTTTTTGTTGTAAGTAGTCATATAGAGCTTAATTTTATCTGTTTTTACCATCATATGTTTACATTTATTATCTGTGTTAATGTTGTCAATGTTTAAAATGCATGTTTATGTTTTTCTGTTACAAATAATTGTGATTTTAGTTAACACAGTAAGTCAAAAGGAAAATCATTGTTAGTATAGTTGATGTGCTGAAAACGATACCAAACTTTATTAAACTGCAAAAATGTGGAGGCAGCCATGGTCTAAAAGTTAGCGAAGCATTTTAAGACTAAAAGGTTGCCAGATCAATCCCAAACCAGCAGAAAAAATGCATTCACTTGAGTAAGGCACCAAAAACACATCTGCTCCCCGGACACTGCCGCAGGTGGCTGTCTATTGCGTTGGGAATGTGTGCTCACTGCCCCCTAGTGATGGGATGGGTACAATGCAGAGAAGAATTTACCTAAATAAGCATGCTTAAAAATTAAAGGCAAAACATTGAAAAACATCCAAAATAGCTCAAGACTGCCAGGGATTAAAGTAACTGAGCTAATGTCTAACTCAAGCCCCTGTGGAGCTTGTATGACTGTGTGCTTAGTCTTATACACCTGTTAACAAAACACCTGAACTCAAAGCTAGCATGGTGTCCACATACATTTGGTCAGGCTATTTCCTTTCTCGCAGTATTGTGGTATTGATTGAAAACGTTCCTCCGAAGCTCTTGTTTTAATGAGCTATGATTGAGAAATGTGAGAAGGCGGCTGGTTTCACCTGTTCAGTAAATAAATTAGCTGCTGGACCAGATCAGTAAAGTAAGAAAAAGACAAAAACTCGAGATAGGACGACTCACTTCTTGCAATTAGATGAGAGCAAGGGAGACATGAGGAAAGGAAGGGGGAAGGAGACAATTAGAAGAGAAGGAGTGAGGCGTGTGGAGAATGGCGATAAGATTTCTCATCCTTTTAGTGCTCATTTACCTCCCGTACAGAGCTGTTAGGACGCCAGGTCTATTATCGGCCTGAAGACTTGTTGTCAGTAGAAAGCAATTATCTACTGTCCGCTGCTTTAATGAATGTGTCATAGCTGCTCGTGGAACGGCATCATGGGTAATCATACAGTAATTTCTCTGGCGTCGGAGTATGACTGAGCTGTTTGGGAGCGCAGTGCCACCCGCTGTCCTTATTTCCAATCTGCTGCACTGTGATTGGCTAGATGCTCTATAGTGCCACACTCAAGGTGCTCATCTGGACGAAAATAGAAAGCGAGGCACGTTTGGCCATTTACGTAAACACACCAGCGAAGAAATGTGTTCAGATGCACTTAGAGCAGGGCCGAAAGTGCTTTCAGTGATTTCAATCATAGGAGTGGTTACAGACACACACACACACATACACACACACACACACACACACACACACACACACACACACTTAAAAACATGGTCATAAACAAATGCATGCATATCACATTGCAAAATGCACAATACACATGAAGGCTTGCAGGCTCTCTCTCTCTCTCTCTCTCTCTCTCTCTCTCTCTCTCTCTCTCTCTCTCTCTCTCTCTCTCTCTCACTCACACACACACACAAACTCACACACTTTGAAGTGAAAGCTATAACAATAGAGATAGGACTAAGAGTTTAATACTGCAGGCCAAAAGTATGTTTGCGTGTTAATATATGAAAGCACACAAAACTACTACTACAAAAGAAGAGCTGTTTATATGGACGCTACCATCAATCCATCCATCCTTAATAATCCTTATCAGGGAGACGCTAACATAGTTGTAAAAGATACAATGGTAATACGTCAGTAATATGACTCGATTTTCCATAGTAGGTTGACTATTTTTGTCATAGTGATATGACTAGATTTGCCGTAGTGACGCAACAAGATTTGTCGTAGTGATGCAAGATTTGTTGTAGTGATGCGAGATTTACTGTAGTGATGTAAGATTTGTCGTAGTTATGTGAGATTTGTCGTAGTTATGTGAGATTTGTCGTAGTGATGTGAGATTTGTCGTAGTGATGGGAGATTTGTCGTAGTGATGGGAGATTTGTCGTAGTGATGAGAGATTTGTCGTAGTTATGTGAGATTTGTCGTAGTTATGGGAGATTTGTCGTAGTGATGGGAGATTTGTCGTAGTGATGTGAGATTTGTCGTAGTGATGGGAGATTTGTCATAGTGATGCAAGATTTGTTGTAGTGATGCGAGATTTGTCATTTTGATGCGAGATTTGTCGTATTGATGCGAGATTTACTGTAGTGATGTAAGATTTGTTGTAGTTATGTGAGATTTATCGTAGTGATGTGAGATTTGTCGTAGTGATGTGAGATTTGTCGTAGTGATGGGAGATTTGTCGTAGTGATGCGAGATTTGTCATATTGATGCAAGATTTGTCGTATTGATGCGAGATTTACTGTAGTGATGTAAGATTTGTCGTAGTTATGTGAGATTTGTCAAAGTGATGCGACATTTGTCGTAGTGATGTGAGATTTGTCGTAGTGATCTGAGATTTGTCGTAGTGATGTGACATTTGTCGTAGTGATGTGACATTTGTCGTAGTGATGTGAGATTTGTCGTAGTGATGTGAGATTTGTCATAGTGATCTGAGATATGTCGTAGTGATGTGACATTTGTCGTAGTGATGTGACATTTGTCGTAGTGATGTGAGATTTGTCGTAGTTATGTGAGATTTCTTGTAGTGATGGGAGATTTGTCGTAGTGATGGGAGATTTGTCGTAGTGATGCGAGGTTTGTCGTAGTGATGTGAGATTTGTCGTAGTTATGTGAGATTTGTCGTAGTAATGGGAGATTTGTCGTAGTGATGTGAGATTTGTCGTAGTAATGGGAGATTTGTCGTAGTGATGTGAGATTTGTCGTAGTGATGGGAGATTTGTCGTAGTGATGGGAGATTTGTCGTAGTGATGGGAGATTTGTCGTAGTGATGCGAGATTTGTCGTAGTGATGCGAGATTTTTTGTAGTGATGCAAGATTTGTCGTAGTTATGTGAGATTTGTCGTAGTAATGGGAGATTTGTCGTAGTGATGTGAGATTTGTCGTAGTAATGGGAGATTTGTCGTAGTGATGGGAGATTTGTCGTAGTGATGGGAGATTTGTCGTAGTGATGGGAGATTTGTCGTAGTGATGCGAGATTTGTCGTAGTGATG